>ML819365.1:0-19396 GCA_009831015.1 Picea engelmannii
ACTCCCGTAATTGTTGGTGTGTGTACATATCACTCTAGACCATCATTATGGCACATTGGATTCTCCTCCAGTGCGCATTAGTTGAGTTATACATAGTATATCATGTGTAAATTATCATTCATTCATTTGGTTAATGAGAATTCTTCCATTCTTTCTCTTATGCTTCTATTTTATCATATTTTCTCTGCAAATGTGTATGTCAATTCCTAGCTAGATCTATTTTGTGCAGGTTCAACACATTTACAATGAAAGCAATCTCTCATGTTCCTCAATTGCACTTCAAATCACATATGTAAATTTACAATATATCTAACTCCATATTACAACCTATAAAACAATTTTTGAGCTACAGGGAAGCTTGGGCGTTGTAATGTCCCCTTCCAATTGATCACGACGAAGGATGACTTAATAGCCTATATGAATCTCGCAGGCTATAGTCATCACGGACAAGGGAGTCAAGAAGGTTTATTTGGTTAAAAGAATGACAAATCCTAAAGTGACATTAAATAAAAATAAATAATTATATTTAAATGAAATTGGAGGCAAAATAAAGTGAGGGTTTGATTTGATCAAAAAGGGGAAAGATCTAGAAGGCTCAGAGGAAGGATAAATAGAGGGGTAACCCTTCGCTTTGGCATTATGATTTGATCTCTCATTTTGGAGTTCTCTTGGAGCCATTGTTTTGTTGGGGTTTAGAAAAACCCTTCCATAATTGCAGTTTGGTTTCGGTGGTGCAATATCCACCCTAGTTAAACAAGGAGGAGGATCCATACAAGGTCTTCATTGGATTCTTGGATTGGTTTGTGTCAGCTTGGAGAAATATTGGTGTGCATTGGGAGTTTATAGATCTTTCCGGAAGAGGTCGATCGTCGATTCTGCAGTGACCAAGAGGGTTTCGGGGAAACCGTGACAAGGGTCATCCCCACAGGTTGAATACAGGGCATCCTGGCATGCCCCGCTTGTTGGCCAACCTCATCTCGCGAGACCTCGCTTGTTGCGCAACCTCATCCAACGAGGATCTATGTGAATTGGGGTTACAGGTCTGTTGAGGTATGGGCAACCAGATTGCACAGTAGGTGTTTCTAGAGCAGATTAATACTGCACCAATGAAAGCTAGATAGTCCAGGGGAAGACATATCCTATCTTGAGAATATTTTGGCATAATTACTAGGTTTATTGTCATTCTTACTAAATATTGTAGATTCCTTGCAGCCAGTATATATGTGTGTTTAGGAGGGTTTTCTAGTTGTTGTTACAGCCGATAAGGATATTTGTATTTGTTGTGATTTGGTTTTCCATACCATAATAAAATGTCATGGTTATCTTCTATATTCTGTGTGTAATGGGTGCATGTAATATGTTTTACAATACTCCTATCTTGGTGACACATGCAAATTGTTTGTAAGACATTTCCAACAGACTTAATGCAAAGTGTTTGATAAAATCACACAAAGAGAAACAATAATCTGAACAACAAACATATATTTCTATCTATCCTAGTTGGGGACATTACAGGCGTGCATTTTAATGTTGTCACTTACTACAAGTTCAACCTTGCAAATTACAAGGCAAACTTTTCCTCTTTTGCACAACCATTTTTAAACTTGCAATTGTAAAATAAACAACATTAACAAGTATATTATGATTAACCACACCCCCAACAACTTGCACAACTAAAATCTAAGGTATAATACAACCTTGGGTTACTTTTTACAAATAGGTTGTGAATTTCTAGGGTTTTACTAGGCATTTCTTGCCTATTTTCGTACAACATAGTCTTTGTTGGCCCTTGGTTATGGAAGAAAGAAAATATTATGGGAGAAAAGATGAAATGTGAACTGCGCGGAAGACACACTGACTGATAGTGGGTCGAAGTGGCCAAAGGAGAAGAAAAGATGGAGCGAAGTGTGAGAGAGCGAGTCGTTGGATGAGAGGATCAAGGAGAACAAATCAGCAAGGAAGATGGATCGTGGACAACTCAACAAGTGGAAAAATCCACTGTTGGATGCATTGGATCACCTCATGGGAAGGAAGGAAAGACAGGCTAGCGAAGCCCGAAAAACGCGAGTCAAGTTGACCTAGGGTTTTGGTATCTAGGGTGTTGACACCTAGGTTTCGGCCTAAGGTTGTCGGTGAGCTATTGTAATGTATAAATAAGAACCTAGAGGAGGGAGAGGGGTTCGTGATTGGGAGAGAAAGGACATTGGTTAGTATCATTGTTATCTTAAGAGAGAGAGAATTGATGAGTGTGAGAGCATTCTTGTATTGCAAGATCTTCAGCTGGGTGTGAAGATCAACCTTGCAGCTGGGTGCACAGGGAGGGGAGATACAGAGAAGAGAAAAGAGAAGGAGAGAAATATTTGCAAGCTAAGAGCGCAGATAGAACTGTATGCTTTCACCTAATATATTATAATGCACAGTTCTGTGGATGTAGCCCTAGGGAGAGGGTGAACCACGTATATCTTGTGTTGTGTGTGATCGATGTTGTGTTCTTTACTTTTGATTACTCTGTTGATATCTTAGTATGTTAGATCTGATATATAATTGTGCAAAGTAGGGTTATGCTTGGTAAGAATAGTTAGGTTGTTGTGTGTTGTTGCCTTGAATCCACTTGCATTTCCTCTGGTTGTAGACACTTGTGTCCTGCAACCCCATATTGCTACTTCAGATGAGATTGCCGAAAGGGCCAGTAGTTAGGGCTTGTTGGTACGCTATTAGAGTTGAACCCTGGGTCTGCCCCTATGCCAACAAATGGTTCTATTGCCGAGACCGATATCTTCTTGAGGGAATGTCAAGGTGGTTTCCATCGAAGACAGAGATTCAAAAGTGGATAGAAGAACAAGAAAAGGACTTTGCAGAAGCCCAAAACAAGGACCCTAAGCTTAGTACAGAGGATTGGTTGGGAAGGTATATCTTTATTGATATACACGAGATTTTCTTTGGAGGAATTCATAAGGATCTATATGAGTGGTTAGCAAGATTATCAGATACCCAGTTCGAAATCAGACCTAGACCACCTGTGGTTTGGATGTCGGCTTTGATCAAGAAGGTCAAGAGAGTTGATAACGCCATGTCAAGAGCAGTACATCACTGGTTCGATAGCACCATTGGAGGGTACATCACCGAGTTCACCATTGACAGAGTTGAGTCATATAGCCAAGCAGAGAGATATTTCTTTAAGGGACCTAGAGGAAAATTTTTACACTTCTTAAAGTTGAAAATCAAGACGTTGTTACATGAGAAGGACATCTTGAAAATACAGTAAGTGGCCCGATTGAAAAGCTAATGTTCAAGAATTCAGACAATGGCAGCGATGTAGACTCTAGAGGTAGGACATACGCACAATGGAAGGATCTTTAGAGAGGTCCCTCTGGTGAACTTGTTTGAACAGAGCCATGAACCACTAGTACAGGATGAAGGGTTTTACAGTGGGGAAGAAGAAGAGTTATTGAACGAGGAACATTTAGAGTCTGCTAAGGCAGAGGATGGGAAGACTGAAGAACCTCGCCAGGAAGAATCAGAAACTTCAGGAACCATGCAGACTGTTGAAGTAAGTACTATTACTCCTCTTATTTTTTTAGCAACATTAAGCAATCAGAGTAGTCAGAGTCACCAGAGCACTCAGAGCACTATTACTAGCAGTTTCACACATACTCAGTCAGGACACCTAGGAAGATCTATGGCATATGAGATGACGCTCCCTATATTTAGGGGAGATGGATCTGAAGATCCTGATCAACACTGGTTTTTATGCGAAGCTGTGTGGAGTATTAAGAATGTTACTGACAAAGCAGTTAAGAGAACTCATTTTAGTACTACCCTGAGAGACCGCGCACTGAGCTGGTACATGAAGTTTGTTAAAGGAATTGCACAACCTAAACCACTTAATGAGATCAAGAACACATTAAGTGCAAAATTCAAGAAACCCAAGTCGGAGTCACAATGCATTACAGAACTAAAAGAAATCAAGCAGAGAGTAGCTGAACCTGTTTGGGAGTTTGATTAGAGGTTTAAGACCTTGACAGGTTGTTTGAGTTTTCATATCCCAGACGAGTAGAACAAGGAATGGTTCATTGTTTCCCTCCTACCACACATCAAAGTCCCTCTAATGCAACAGAAGATTGCTTCGTAGGCTGAGGCACTGGAGATTGCCATGAAACTAGAATCAACCCCTATGGGAGAATCCAACTCAGGTATGAGCCAAATTTTGAGTCAGCTAACTAGCTTGTCTCTACAGGTCAAAGATGTGAAGAAAGACAAGGGAAAAGATAAAAGAGAAGATATATGGTGCATTAGATGCAAGTCAGAAGTCCATGATAAGGAGCATTGTCCCCTATTTCACGAGTACTTGGCCTCTGGAGCTCTGAGCCCTTTGAAGCAAGTTACCCTACCATGGTGCGAGGTATGTAGAAATCAACATCGCCCTAGTGAATGTTACTATTTGCAAAAACATGTCCAGAAACCCACAAATCTGTATTGCACGTTCTGTAATTCAGTCAGGCATGATGATAGGGACTGTAGGGATTATGACCTCATGCATGAAAGGTCAAGGGATATATACAAAATTCAAGGCAAAATATAGCAAGAAGGAAACACTGCGCAGTATAACTCTCTAGGAAGAGGAAAATTCAATCCTCGCGGTGGATTCAGAGGAAGAGGAAGAGGAGGAGGCATGGGTCGAGGACGAGGACAAATCATTTGTTACAACTGTGTGCAGCCAGGTCACTTGGCAAGGGACTATCATAACCCTTGTACCACTTGCATCTACTACAACTCCTTTGAATATGTCATCGAAGATTGACCTGTGTTGTTAGCCAAACTTCAGGAGAAACGAGGAGGTAACCAGCAAGTACAACTAATCTCAGTGGAACCTCGCAGAGAGGATCCTAGAGTCGTTGTAATCACTAGAGGAGGTGTTGTTACAGGAGAAGACAGAATGACCCTGGGAAGACTACAGAAGAATCAGGGGTTAGAAAAGCTACAGAGAAGACACAAGTGTTTGATGCAAGGAAAGAAAAACAAACATTTGAGGAGGCGAGAAAAGAATTTGGAAAAGATCAGGGCTCTTCCTCAAAGACACGACCAGAAGTAAGAGAATGTGGAATGCCTCTGCCATTTGATCAGTCTGCTTCCCTGGAGAAGGAAAGGAGGTAAGTAGACTCATGGAATTCTTATGTACTTGCATTAATTTGATAAAGGATGAAAGCGTTGTACAAGAGCTGCAAAATTTAATTAGACAGTACGAGCTAGGAAAGGTAGATCCCTTGCTGAATAGAGCAGTACATCAAGTATCTAAAAAGAGAAGGACAAATAAGGAACTACACCTTAATGCTCAAATTGGAGAGTATGATATAGACTATGTGGTCCTTGATTTAGAGTCGGAAGTCAATGTCATGACGAAGCATACCTGGGCACTGATGGGAAAGCCTAAGCTGATTTATTCTCTTATCAAGCTCAGGATGGCTAATTAGTAGGCAGTAAGCCCCTTTGGGAGACTGGAGCATGTCCATGTGGACATCGACGGAGTAAGGAGTTTGCAAACTTCTAGGTGATTGAAATAGTCGATGATAGTTGTCCTTATCCTGCGTTGTTAAGAATTGATTGTGCCTTCAATAATTCCACTGTGGTTGATTTAAGGAAAAGAAGAATGACATTTGAAGGAGATGGACTTAGGGTCATTGCACCTTTGGACCCTCATGAAGGTCATAGATATACATAACCCATTAGAGAAGAAGATCGTGCTTATGAACTCGAGAATATATACAAACTGACAGCAAGACAACAAGATTACATTAATCCTACAGCAGATGGGAACCTAAGCTGGCGAAGTGACAGTGCATGCTCATCAGACTCAGAGGAAGCACTAGACAATTGTGAGAACAAGATGTATGAAGTATCTACACGGAGATGTTCTAGACTGACCAGGGAAGTTCACTGGATTATAATCGAAGTAAGTAACTTGCCCACCTTTGATGGTTTAAATCATTTAGAATCCTTCTTGTTGGAATTTGAAGAAATTGTACCAATACAACAAAGTTTGTTGGCACTAGATGAGGCCTTGAAAAAAACTCCAACAAGATGGTGGGGAACACACAAAAAGAACATCACAGACTGGGTGCAATGTCGCACTTTGATGGCAGTGCGCTTTTCAAAACAACTAGAAAAATGTGAAGTTAGATACACTGATCGAAGTTGTCCAAAGGGCCATGTGCGAAGTTGTGAGGAAGCCTGGAGCAGCATTCCTCAAGAGCAGTGGGTGCATAAATTCATTAACACTTTGGATACAACACCTATCAATTGGTATCTTCAAGCAGAATTGTGCCTCACCACTGTAGATTGGAAAGGTATGACTCATAACTTTGTCACTACCTTTTTATTTGAAAGCTAGTACCCTACAGTGGATCAAGCGTTACAGATTGTAAGATGGAGAGTCTTTGAGGAGGCACCTAACCACCCTATCGAGCAAGAAGAGGATGAATGGACTACGCCTCTTCAGAAATTGCAAGGTTGTTACAACATCAATGCGGATGAAGACGATGATCCTAGGAATGTGAACATCCTGGAAACAGAAGGACAAAGAGATGTAGAAGGACCAGGAGTTGAACTACCTTTTATTGGATAGCCAATTAAAATCAAGAAAGTTAACATTGGAACAGAGCAAACACCGAAGCTTGCAAACGTTGGAGATTATTGGGATGATGCCACTATTGACAAGATCACATAATTATTGCATGAATACCAGGACTTGTTTCCAACCAAGTTCACTGATATGAAGGGCATTAAAGGGCCCATGGGAGAGATGAAGATCCCCTTGAAACCAGATGCAAGGCCAATCAAACAAACACCCTACAGATTGAACCCCAAGTATAAGGAGAAAGTCAAAATTGAGCTAGACATAATGTTGGAAGCAAAAATCATAGAACCTGTTGAAGAGTCAGAATGGATCAGCCCTATGGTGGTGCAGGATAAGAAAACAGGAGAGATCAGGATCTATGTGGATCTCAGGAAGTTGAATGGTGCATGTTTGCATGATCCATTCCCTACACCATTCACTAACGAAGTGTTAGACAATGTGGGAGGGTCTACTCCTTCACGGATGGATTTTCAGGATATCATCAGATCGGGATTGCCAAGGAAGATCGCCATAAGACCACCTTTGCAATAGAATGGGGATCCTACCAATACACAATCATGTCGTTTGGATTGAAGAATGCACCAGCCATCTTTTCTAGGGTGGTGGTCGAAGCATTCAAGGAATTTTTACATAAATTTTTAAAAGCATATTTTGATGATTGGACTGTTTTTAGCTTATTGCAAAATCATATTGAATGTTTAAGACTAATGTTGGATAAGTGCAGGCAATGTTAGATTGCCCTGAACCTGAAGAAATGCATCTTCTTTTCACCCTTTGGAGTGCTGCTAGGCCATATTGTGTGTAAGCAAGGATTGTTGGTAGATCCATCTAAGATTGCCATTATTGTTGATTTACCCCCTCCTACTTTAGTCAGATAGTTGTGCACTGCACTGGGACATATTGGATACTACAGGAAGTTCATTAAGGGCTATGCACAGACTACAACACCCATGGAGAATCTTTTGAAAAAAGATTGTCAATTTCAATGGACAGAAGAATGCCAGCAGAGCTTCGACACACTGAAACAGAAAATGGTTACTGCGCCTATTATGGTTTTCCCAGATTGGAATAAAGAGTTTCATGTGCACGTCAATGCATCTTCCATTGCATTAGGAGTAGTGTTAGCACAATCAGGAGCAAGAGATATTGATCATCCATTATCCTTTGCTAGCAGGAAACTTTCCACAGCTGAGATAAATTACACTACCACTGAGAGAGAAGGTTTAGCCATGGTGTATGCACTGCAGAAATTTCGCCACTACTTGTTGGGAGGACATTTTAAGATGTCCATTGATCACTCTACACTGAAATACCTAGTCAACAAGCTAGTGTTGGGGGGAAGAATATGCAAATGGATTCTGATATTTTAGGAATATGATTTTGAAACCGTGGTCAAGCCAAGGAGAATGAACAAAGGACCTGACCACTTGTCCAGATTAGAGCACGGTGAGGAACCTACTATTCTGGAGGATACACTACCAGATGCACAGTTGCTAGCCATCAGAAAGGTTGATGATCTCTTCGTGGAGATAGTCCAGTTCCTGTCTACACGAATGGCACCTAGTGAATATGCAGTCATTCAGAAGAAGCAATTGGTAGTTCGTGCTGCAAATTTTTCACTTATAGCTGGACAAATTTACAAGATGGGACCTGATGAGATCCTGAGGAGATGTGTTATGGAGGCAGAAAGACCACTAATTCTGGAAGAATCACATGAAGGCCTCACAGGAGGACACTATGCAAGAAAAGAAACAACACAGAAGATTCTGAGAGCTAGCCTTTGGTGGCCTACTTTACACAAAGATGCCAAGGATTACTACAAAGCCTACAATGTATGCCAATAACTTGGGAAACCTTCCAGAAGAGATGAGATGCCTCTAGCACCCCAACTAACCTTACATGCATTTGAGAAATGGGCCATTGATTTCGTGGGACCTATAAACCCACCAAGAAAGCGCACAGGAGCTAGGTACATAATCACTGTGACAGAGTACTTGACCAGATGGGCTGAAGCAAGAGCATTCAAGGATTGTAGTGCAACTACAGCTGCACGCTTCATATTTGATGACATCATAACCAGGTTTGGATGCCCAAAGATCCTTATGAGCGATCAAGGCACACATTTTATTAATAAGACCATTGAAGCTCTGACTAAGGAATTTGCAGTTCATCATCAGAAGAGCACGCCCTACCATCCACAAGCGAATGGGATAGTTGAAGCATTCAATAAGATCTTGGAGATAGTGCTGACGAAGATTTGCAGTGTGAACAGGGATGATTGGGACTTGAGAGTACCAGCAGTGTTATGGGCCTATAGAACCACTTGCAATAAGCTGACAATGCAGACTCCCTTTAAGTTGGTCTATGGTCTGGAAGCAGTTGTACCCATGGAATATTTGATTCCTAGTCTGAGAATTGCAACCTTTACAGATATGGATGACATTGGCGTTGTTCAAGAGAGGCTCGCGCAGTTGGTCGAACTAGAGGAAGACATATTTATTGCAAGATTCCATCAGTAGCTGCAGAAGGAAAGAGAAAAGGCCTACCATGACATGCATATAAAGAAGAAAGCCTTTAAGCAAGGAGATATAGTATTAGTATATGACAACAAATTCATGAAGCATCTAGGGAAGTTTAGAACACATTGGCTTGGGCCATATGAGATCGCCTATGTTACAGAAGGAAGAGCTGCACAATTGAAGACTTTGAATGGAGAATGGAAGGAAGGTTTGGTGAACGGAAGTTGGTTGAAATTGTACTATGACAACCAGCTGCCTCGCAGCCATCAGTAAGAGCAAAAGAAGAAGGGTCTAGGTACCAGGTGTAGTTGAAACTGGGTACCAGACACAAAAAAGACAGTCTCCACACAGTGGGGGAGGATAGAGAAGAAATTACAGGCTGCTCTGCGCAGTTTGAAGTCGAAGAAAAATAGAAGGCTCAAATCAAAGTGCCTCAGGACGAGTCACATGTGAGTGTTGGGGGCTTGTTAGCCCTTGGTTATGGAAGAAAGCAAAGATTATGGGAGAAAAGATGAAATGCGAACTGCGTGGAAGACACACTGACTGATAGTGGGTCGAAGTGGCCAAAGGAGAAGAAAATATGGAGCGAAGTGTGAGAGAGCGAGCCGTTGGACGAGAGGATCAAGGAGAATAGATCAGCAAGGAAGATGGATCGTGGACAACTCAGCAAGCGGAAAAATCCACCGTTGGATGCGTTGGAGCACCTTGCGGGAAGGAAGGAAAGACAGGCTAACAAAGCCCGGAAAACATGGGTCAAGTTGACCTAGGGTTTTGGTATCTAGGGTTTTGACACCTAGGTTTCGGCCTAAGGTTGTCGGTGAGCTATTGTAATGTATAAATAAGAACCTAGAGAAGGGAGATGGGTTTGTGATTGGGAGAGAAAGGACATTGGTTATTATCATTTTTATCTTAAGAGAGAGAGAATTGTTGAGTGTGAGAGCATTCTTGTATTGTAAGATCTTCAGCTGGGTGTGAAGATCAACCTTGCAACTAGGTGCGTAGGGAGGGGAGATAGAGAGAAGAGAAGAGAGAAGGAGAGAAAGATCTGCAAGCTAAGAGCGCAGATAGAACTGTATGCTTTCACCTAATATATTATAAAGCATAGTTATGTGGACATAGCCCCAGGGAGAGGGTGAACCACGTATATCTTGTGTTGTGTGTGATTGATGTTGTGTTCTTTACTTCTGATTACTCTGTTGATGTATTAGTATGTTAGATCTGATATATAATTATGCGAAGTAGGGTTATGCTTAGTAAGAATAGCTAGGTTGTTGTGTGTTGTTTCCTTGAATCCACTTGCATTTCCTCTGGTTGTAGACACCTGTGTCCTGCAACCCCCTATTGTTACTTCGGGTGAGACTGCATCTGCTTCGCAGGTGTTGCCAAAAGGGCCTGTAGTTAGGGCTTGTTGGTGTGTTGTTAGAGCTGAACCCTGGGTCTGCCCCTGTGCCAATAGTCTTTTATGATTGAAAATGAAACACTGACATTGATTTCTCTCATAACCCACCATCCTTTGATTCATCAAGATGTCGTGAATATTTGTGCATAGAAATCATCCTTTTTGGAGTGTAAATGTACTACTAATTATACAAACATGTTATAAATATTGTAATGATCAATTTACAACTTAAATAATAAATTATGGAGCCTTAGCCAACTTTGGGCATGCGATTTCATATATCAAACTTTAACAATTTGGCCCTTCGGTTTTACAAGGAAATTTTTAGCCTCTATGCACACCAGGTAGGTTTATGTCTAAAAATGCCAATACAAGTTTATAAACAAGTGTAAAATCACAAACTATGCCTTCTTCAAGTTGAACCACTCCATTTGGGTCAAAATTGAGACTAGGGTGTGCATTGTACTCTAAGGCAGTTTTGCCTTCAAATTTACATGAAATACCAAATCTAGGTGCATTAAGGAAACCTCTCTTGTTCTTCAATTGAAATTTAGATGTGTAGGTAAATTTATCATTTCTCTAGCTTTATGTTACAACTTATAAAACACTTTTTGGAGCTACAGGGAAGCTTGGGCATGCATTTTAATTTTATCACTTAGTACAGTTTAGACCTTGCAAATTACAAGGTAAACTTTGTCTCTTTTGCACAACAACCCCTTTTTAACTTGCAATTGCAAAATAAACAACATGAACAAGTCTACTATGATACACCACACCCCCAACAACTTGCACAACTCAAATCTAAGGTATAATACAACCTCGGGTTACTTTTTACAAACAAGTTGTGCATTTCGAGGGTTTTACTAGGCATCTCTTGCCTATTTTTGCATAAAAGAGTCTTTTATGACTGGAAATGAAAAACTAACCTTGGTTTCTCTCATAACCCACCATCCTCTTATTCATCAAAATGTCGTGAATCTTTTTGCATAGCAATCATCATTTTTGAAGTGTACATTTGAGACCTTGTAGTTTCATATAGCTAACTTTATCAAGTTGGTCCTTTGGTTTTACAAGACAATTTTTAGCCTTTATGTACATGAGGTAAGTGTTTACCTGAAAATTTCAATATAATGTTATAGACAGGTGTAAAATCACAAACTACACCTTATGCAAGTTCAACCACTCAATTTGGCTCAAAATTGAGACTAGAGCATGCATTTTACTATGAGGTAGTTTTGTATTCAAATTTACATGAAATCCCAAATCTAGGTGCATGAAAGCAACCTCTCATGTTCTTCAACTGAACTTTAGATGCATAGGTAAATTTACCATTTATTTAACTCCATATTAAAACTTATAAAACAATTTTTGGAGCTACATGGAAGCTTTTGTGTACATTTTAATTTTGTCACTTAGTACAGTTTCGACCTTGTAAAGTACAAGGTAAACTTTGTCTTTTTTGCACAACGACTCTTTTTAAACTTACAATTGCAAAATAAACAACATGAACAAGTCTACTATGATAAACCACACCCCCAACAACTTGCACAACTTAAATCTAAGGTATAATACAACCTTGGGTGACTTTTTACAAATAGGTTGTGCATTTCGGGGGTTTTACTAGGCATCTCTTGCCTATTTTTGCACATAATAGTCTTTTATGATTGAAAATGAAAAACTGACCTTGGTTTCTCTCATAACCCACCATCCTTTGATTCATCAAAATGTTGTGAATCTTTCTGCATATAAATCATCATTTTTTGAGTGTACAGTTTAGACCTTGCAATTTCATACAACCAACTTTAACAATTTGGCCCTTTGGTAAAACAAGGCAATTTTTAGCCTTTATGCACATCAGGTAGGTTTTTGTCTAAAAATTCCAATATAATGTTATAGACATGTGTAAAATCACAAACTATGACTTATGCAAGTTGAACCACTCAATTTGGCTCAAAATTGAGACGAGGACGTGCATTTTACTCTAAGTTAGTTTTGCATTCAAATTTACATGAAATATGAAATCTAGGTGCATGAAAGAAACCTCTCATGTTCTTCAATTGAACTTTAGATGCATGGGTATATTTACAATTTATCTAACTCCATCTTAAAACTTATAAAACAATTTTTGGAGCTACAGGAAAGCTTGAGCGTGCATTTTAATTTTGTCACTTAGTACAATTTTGACCTTGCAAATTACAAGATAAACTTTGTCTCTTTTGCACAACAACCCTTTTTAAACTTGCAATTGCAAAATAAACAACATGAACGTGTCTACTATGATAAATCACACCCCCCACAACTTACACAACTCAAATATAAGATATAATACAACCTTGTGTTACTTTTTACAAATAGGTTGTGCATTTTGAGGGTTTTACTCGACATCTCTTGCCTATTTTTGCACAACATAGTCTTTTATGATTGAAAATGCAAAACTAGATTTGATTTCTCTCATAACCCACCATCTTTTGATTCATCAAAATGTCGTGAATCTTTGTGCATAAAAATCATCCATTTTGGAGTGTAAATGCACTACTAATTGTACAAAAGGATTATAAATAATGCATTGATCAATTTACAACTTAAATATTAAATTATGGAGCCTTAGCCAACTTTGGGGGTGTTGTTTCATATAACCAACTTTAACAACTTAGCCCTTTGGTTTTACAAGACACTTTTTAGTCTTTATGCACACGAGGTAGGTTTATGTCTACAAATGCCAATATAAGTTTATATACATGTGTAAAATCACAAACTACACCTTCCGCAAGTTTGATCCAAGTGGATATCGATGGCCACCCACCTGTTCCAACTTCCAACTGGCTCATTTGGACAATTTTCAGTTCAATACATTTCTTTGTAATGGGGACATTTCTTTGTAATTATGGGTTTTGCACTTGCGAGGTTGTCCTGAAGCCCTACACAACATCCAGGTGGATATTGGTGGCTGCCCACCTATACCAACTGGCTTATTTTGGAAATTTTCATGTCAATACATCTTTATGTACTTCCAGGGTTGTTTTGGGGCTCTAAATAGTGTTTTATGGGCTTGCCACAGTCAAATTGTAGACGAAGTCAAAGTTTGATGGCATAATGCGTAGTTCTCGAAAATACCTTTCCAACAAGCTATCACACACCTAAAACGAAGATCGTATTCAAAAGTTACGACCTCGAGAAGTTAATGTACAAACTTACCCCAACAAGTCCCACATGACTTTTGGCGCTTCATCTCCTAGGGTTAGGTTTTTGGGTGTCTAGGCTTTTGGCATTCATGTTTATCATAAAAAGGCCTTTAGAGCCTCATTGTAATCATCTTCTTGCGAATGAGCGTAGCTGTCACATCTCTTCTCAGAGATAAAATTGCCACCATTCTAGCGAGTCTTGCACTCTGTATTTTTACAGTCTCTGTACATTTCTTTCATTAATAGAAATCATGTATTGTTGTATCTCTCTGTTTCTGGCAATTTTTATGAGTATTTCATTGTAATATATCTACTTTCATTTCGTTCATAAAATAATCTGGATCGAAGTTGAACCACTCAATTTGGTCAAAATCGAGACTAGGGCGTGCATTTTACTCTAAGGCAGTTTTGCCTTCAAATTTACTTGAAATACTAAATTTGGGTTCATAAAAGCAACATATCTTGTCCTTCAATTGGACTTTAGATGACATAGGTAAATTTACCATATATCTAACTCCATCTTACAACCTATAAAACAATTTTTGGAGCTACGGGGAAGCTTAGGTGTGCATTTTAATGTTGTCACTTAGTCACTAGGGCTTCACGGGGAAGACAATATGATATCACATTCATTCATATAGCGGTTCAAAAAATCATTCAAAATACAGGGCAATATATTGGGGAATATTAAGGGGTGGAGGGGTTTTTTAATACTATAGACCAATATAGGTATTTGAGCGGGGGGGGTTGGGGGGAAGGGGCGGTGACCGAAGTGGTGAGCCGAAAAATATAAAAGAAAAAAAATATGCAGGTCAGAAATACAAAACCAAAAAAAATCTGAATCCGTGTTCGAAACCCTAGCCATCTAGTGCGGAGAGAAGGGCAGAGGTTTGTGTTTAACCTACTTGTCGTTTCAGTGTATGAATCAAGTCTAAAAACCTTGTCGAACCTGATTTCGATACTCTAAAAGATGTTATCATTTTCTCCAGGTGATTGGTTGAAAAAGGCATGTCTTTGACATTAGTCTTCTTCAACACGAGAATGTCGTTGTATTTTGCAGGTTTTAGCAATCTCTTACCTTTCAATTTTAGCCATTCACCGTACTTTAACTATCTCTAAGCCTTGAAAGGAAAGATAAATTCAATATTGTTCATATATGTAAATATCTTCAATAATTTTGTCCTCGTATTTTTCATATTTTTTTAATCATCTTTCGAGTTAAGGTTTATGTCGTTTTATTCATTTCTTGTCCTCGTATTTTTCATAGTTTTTTAATCATCTTTATGGTTAAGGTTTATGTCGTTTTATTCATTTCAAAAGAATAGTTCCCAAGGATTTTTACATTTATCCAGGTGATTGGTTGAAAAAGGGAGGTATTTGACATCAATCTTCTTCAATACGAGCGTGACGTTGTATTTTGTAGGTTTTAGCAATCTCTTACCCTACAACTTTATCCATTCATTGTACGTTAACTATCTCTAAGCCCTGAAAGGAAAGAGAAATTCAATATTGTTCATATATGTAAATATCTTCCATAAGTTTGTCCTCATATTTTTCATAGTTTTTAAATCATTTTTATGGTTAAGGTTTATTTCATTTTATTCATTTCAAAAGAATAGTTCCCAAGGCTTTTTACATTTCTCGAGGTGATTGGTTGAAGAAGGGAGGTCTCTGACATTAGTCTTCTTCAACACGAGAGTGCCATTGTATTTTGCAGGTTTTAGCAATCTCTTACCCTGTAGCTTTAGCCATTCACCATACTTTAGCTATCTCTAAGCCCCAAAAGGAAAGAGAAAGTCAATATTGTTCGTATATGTAAATATCTTCAATAAGTTTGTCCTTGTATTTTTCATAGTTTTTTAATCATCTTTCTAGTTAAGGTTTATGTCGTTTTATTCATTTCAAAAGAATAGTTCCCAAGGATTTTTACATTTCTCTATGTCAATAATAGAAAGCACCAAGGATAGAGGACATGGCAGATGGCCACCCTATCATATCTTGTTAGGATCGTCACTAAGGCTCAAGTAACTGTTATTACATTAAGGTTCATTTCGCTAGACGGTGATCTTGTATATTAATAAAAGTTGATATTGAGCATTAAAGTGTTCCTCTTGCAAATAACATTACAATGTATTATTTATGGAATTAGCAGGGCATGTTTCTTGTTTTTCCATGACTCATTTCCAAATCTTTTCAACTTGAATGGCACTCTTGTGTGCCATTTCAATTTGCATATTTTTGTTAGGTTCTCCTTGAGCATTTTCTTTTGTTCCTTCTCTGAACCACATTGGTGTCTATAGTTTATGTGGCCATGTAATTTTTTCAGTCTTCTTGTGTTGAGAAGAAATGCTTATTCCGGATAACTTGATGCTATAGGGGAATATCGGATAACCAAGTGACTTGGACTAAGAATGCATTCAAGATTTCTCTCCATATCTTGGATGAATGCTAGTTATTTGAATGCTTGAAAGAGTATAAATAACCTATGATTGTTGATTGTGATAATTTATTTAATGATCTCATGCCATATTTCACCAAGTTGAATTATTTCTTGTCTAGACATACAATTCTATATGAGGTTTCTTGTATTGGTCTGGTACCTTGTGGAATATCTTGCTTGTCTGAACATACAATTCTATATGAGGCTTGTTGTATTGGTCTGGTACCTTGTAGAATATCTTGACATATTTTTTTATTATTGTCGAGACTTATTTTTAATATGCCTTACTTATGAAATGGCAATCTTTGCTCCATAACAGAGAGTTGTTGGCAAAGTTCATGCACATTGTGTGTGTTTGAGTTGTACATGAAGGTTGCTTCTTTTCATATTTGCATGATGTGTCAGGGAACAATGTAAACAAAAATCTAGAGAACCCTGGATTAGAGATACTAGAAAAACTCCCATATATTTGTTTAACATCTATGTTCTTTACATGCAATCATTGTGATACATCAAAAGCAGTATTTTCACCTGCAATATACTATCATTGTGGAGTTATGCATTTGTATCTATGTACAATTCCTTATGCACAAGTGGTTGTATCATATCAAGTTGTGCTCTGAGTTGAATCAAGTGGCATCAAAGCAATTATATGTCCTTTGTTTTCTCTAAAAGAAAATAAAGAAGCGGTATTAGAGCCATAAGGTGCTTAGTGAAGTTCTCTTGGTGATCTAGATGTTAAAGGTATTCAAGTCAAATAATTGGTATTCAATGGGAGTTGTTGAATTCAACACAATATTCAATGGGAGTCGTGTGAGTGAGGAATGAGAACCCCAATCAAGTAATCAAGTTATGAACCATTCACCATAATAGTTGTTCAAGTTTTAGTGCTTATGCATGTCAATAACAAAAGTTAAAATATTGTAGTTTGCAAACTCAACCAATGTTGTTCAAAAAATTCAAATTTAAGATGACAAAAAAAAACACTTCGATTTGTACCATATTGTGCCATCAATGTAACTTGAAAGTTTAATATTTAAGGAGATCCACCATAAATTTAGATGTTGATCTGTTTTGGCTCAGTTTCAGTTACACCAAATGTGAAATGTTCTTTCAAAGTGATGAAATAATAGTGAATTTGACTCATTCAAATCATTCATATCAAGCTTTTTTTTTAATTTTTAATCAAAAAACATGTATAGGAATTACAACTATAACCCATCAATAAAATGTCATTGTTTGTCCCAGAAAAAATAATATTGAGATCATTCACCATGAACAAAAATTTGTCATCTAGAATTAGAGGAGTGAGTGTTGAGAAGTTACCATGCAAATATTAAAATAGCTTATAAGTGATTATTGGACCTTTACCATGAATCCACCTAGGATTACATGTAAATATCACATGTAAATATAAGCTTAATTTTCAGGTATCTACATAATTTGTTACCTTCTCATGCCTTAAAATGCTAGATGTTGGAAATGATTTATACCATAAGTCAAAGTCACATTCCATTCAAGGTATGATTTATCCTTTATTAGAATCAAGAAATGATTTCTAAACTTGTTCTCCGGAAGTCTAAAACTTTATGCCCTGAAATGTTTTTACCATAAGTTACTTCCTTTTTTTAAAGTGAATTTTGAGTGCATCAAATCTGTAACCTGATTTGTTTAGGTCAAATTTATACCAAACGATCCATATATATGAAATAAACAAGTGAGTAATCAATCTAAATGTAGAAGCCTCAGACTATCAGTAATAAGTAAATGAACTAGCACTTAGAAATCAATGTTTTGACAAATTGATTAGTCCTTTTGGCATTTAGGGAATTAGTTAGGTTTTACAAGTGTCATAGATCACTCCTCACTCATTTAAGACTCCAACATGAGTGCAACTGATTGGGGAAAAAGGATAAGAGGGATAGGTCAACTTATTTCTTAAACCTTTATTATTATGTACTAGCATATCTTCTACGCAGGCGAATGAGAATGCCGAAGTAGTTTAAGACAAATTTTCATATTAATGTTGTTAATTATAATTACAAAGATATTTCAATTAAAAGAATTATATTTCATATTGTTTTACTATTTTGATGAAGACCTCTTATCCTTTTAAAAAGAGAGTGTAAATCTTTAGACTCAAGAACTTATTTATATATAAAATATCTTTAAAAATGATGATGGAATATAAAAATAATATGTTTTGGTGGATAAAAAAATGTAATAATAATATTTGCATTCATGGATTAAAAAATTATAAAATAATATTGGGTTGTTGTAAAATTTTATATTCAAAGATTGTTATGATCAGATGAAGATGAACAAATCAATTTGGTTTATCTAATCTTATGAAAGGTAAGGAAATACTTATTTAAGTTTAAAATTGTATTTCTATATGAAAAAATCTTTTAAAAAGAAGTGTTCCAGTGAACAGTTTACCTGGATTGCCTGTTGTGACCTTCAAACAATATGCAGGGTATGTCACAGTGGATGAAAAGAGTGGTCGGGCTTTGTTCTATTATTTTGTAGAAGTTGAAACAGATCCAGATTTAAAGCCTTTGGTTTTATGGCTAAATGGAGGTTAGTGGAATGAGCAATGTTTTTCTTTTCCATTTTCCTATCTATAAATGGTAGAGACAATGATAAATTATGGATGGCAGGGTTCTAAATTTGTTTGTGATTATAATAGGAGTCTTTATTTGCAAGACTGAAGGAACTTATTTTCATGTGAATAAAGTTTCTGGTTTTTTTTAAAGCAGTGAAGTTATAAAGTTTGAAAGTAGTCTAGACATTTCAATTTTTGAATTTTTTAGGTTATGTTTTTTTATCAGTTTTGTTTAAAATTTAGGTAAAATTTAATTATAAATTTAGAAGAATTGTTGAAATTGAGATATCAAAATTGAGATTGCAAAACTTAAATGGATTAAAGGTTTTTAAGAAAAACCGTAAAAAATTGCGATTTTACCAACCATTGCATCCTGTTAGTGATAATTGACAGAAAAAGTACTAAAAAAAAATCAAATGTATAGATTTTTCCTCAAGTCCACCAGATAATGATTTATTGTCCTTCCACTTATCGTGGTTTGTATGATTGGAATGTTGATTGTCAATTTGGTGTAGTTTGGATGGTTGTGAGGAATGATTGTTATCCTCCCCACCTTGGTTCAATTCCCATAATGACATGAATAAAGCTCATAATGAGTATGTTGTAATGGCTTAGAG
>ML819365.1:27688-60057 GCA_009831015.1 Picea engelmannii
CCTCTCAAAGTACAATGTATGTAAAAAGAAGAATTGATAGTTGCTAGGCAACTGTGTCCTTCACTCCAAGCAGCTTGCGTCTTGCTCGACCAACAGATAGGCCCGGAACCAAGATTGAGTGAGTAACCAAATGTGGACTTGCGATCAATGCTATCACCAGCCCAGTTAGAATCAGTGAACCCGATGAGGTCCAATGTAGAGTCTTTTGAATTGTGAATCCCAAAGGTGATGGTGCCCTGTATGTATCGAAGGATACACTTTGCAACCTTCCAATGTATCTCATGCAGCTTCTGCATGAACCTGGAGACTGCTCCAACTTCATAGGAGAGGTCTGGTTTGGAGTGTGTGAGATACAACAAGCTCCCCACTAGTTGTTTGTACAGTGTGCTGTCAACCAGTGGAGTGTCCCCATCATCCTCAAGTCTGAATCCTGATAGGAAAGGAGTCGGGGCAGACTTGCAGTCTGTCATGTGAAATCTCTCAAGAAGATCTCGTGAATACTTGGCCTGAGACAGTTTGATGCCTAATGCATTCTAACTGATCTCGAGTCCAAGGAAGAAATGCAGTGGACCCATGTGCGTCATCAATTACCTGTCATGTAGAATCCTCTTGACTACAACAATCGCTGAAGTCGAGCAACCGATGATCAACAAATCATCAACATACAGAACTAGGAGTAGAAGTGAATAAGCCGTCCTGAGCATGTAAACATTTGAGTCTGACTTATAATGTACAAAGTTCTGCAATAGCAGGTAGGAGTCCATCTTGGCATACCATGCCCTCGGAGCCTTCTTGAGGCCATAAAGAGACTTCTTTAGTCGACATACCAAAGATGAATCTTGCATAAATCCCTAGGGCTACTCCATATAAATATCCTTAGAGAGAACTTCGTGAATAAACACATTTTTCACATCCATCTGATGGAATTCCCATCCCTTGGTTGTTGCGATGGGAAGTGCCAAACATATGAAATCCATATTCGTTACTAGAGTGAAGTTCTCATCATAGTCAATGCCATGCACATGCTGAAAGCCTTTGGAAACTAGCCTAGATTTGTATTTGATAACCTGTCCATCTATTGCGCTCTTGGTCCTGTAGACCCATCTGCACTTGACAAGTTTCCCTCCTGAAGGAAGGGGAACAAGATCCCAATTCTGGTTCTCGAGGAGGGTGATGTACTCCTCTTGCATGGCAGATTTCCAAAAGGTATTTCCAGCAACCTCGCCATAAGACTGTGGATTTGAAGACTAAACGAAGAAAATATGTTTGGGTGGCATCGATTCAGTGGCAGTGACTCCAAGAGGAGGTTCCTTGAAATCAGATCAAGTCCTCTTAGTATCATCTAGATCCCCAACATGATCCCCTACATCATGAAGAGTAGTCTTGGTCCACTTGGGCCTCTGCTCTGGATTTGCATCTACATATAGATACAGTGAGTCTGCATCTGACTATACTGAATCTGTATCTAGATCATCTGAATCCTATGAATCAGAACTCTCATTTGAAGAAGAGTCGACATGTCCATGCTCATCATCTTTGACAGGTGGAAGAACAAAAGTGTCTGCATGCAGCTGCTGAGGTACATGCGAGACACTTTCCTCGAATTGGACACTACACTCAATGATGAGTCAGTTTGAGGAAATATCAATGAGTCTGTATCCCTTCACACCGTTGAGGTATCCAATAAAGATACACTCTGTGCTCTGTGGATCAAGTGCCTTCCTCTTCTCAAAGGGAATCCTGACCCATGCACGTGAACCGAAAATATGGAAGTGGGTCACTTCCAGTTTGAGGTCGCTCCAAGCCTCGTAAGGGGTCTTATCCTTGACAGATCTATGGGGAGATTTGTTTTGGATGTAGGTTGCACAATTAAGTGCTTCAACCCATAATCTCCGTGGAAGTGACTTTGCATGTAGCATGTAAGATGCCATCTCTTTTAGAGATCTGTTTTTCTGCTCAACAACTCTGTTTTGTTGCGAAGTATAGGGAACCGTGTGATGCAACTAAATCCCTCCCTCACGACAAAAATTCTATATCTCATGGTTGACATACTCTCCCCCATTATCTATTCGAAGTACTTTGATTTTGTTTCCTGACTGTGTCTCAACAAGGGCTTTGAAATCTTTGAGGTGTTGAAAGACCTCTGATTTTTGCCTGAGAAATAAAATCCATGTGAAGCGTAAGAAATCATAAAAAAAAATGAGCACGTACCTTTCTTTACTGATTGATGGATGCAGAAAATGGCTCATGAGGTCACTATTGAACAAATCTAAAGGAGAGGAAGCTTTCTGAGTCTTCCCTTTGTCGAGTTTCTCTTGAGGGTGTTTTCCAAGAACACACCTAAGATCACAAATTCCTTTGGAGAAGTGGATGTTGGGTAGACCATCAACCATTCCGTTCTTGCTAAGTTGTTGCATATCTCTGAAATTTAAATTCCTAAACCTTTCGTGCCATATCCTACTGCTTTCATCAGCATGGGTAAGCAGTAATGCAGAATCTGGTTCAATAAATTCAGAGAATGTATAGAGTCTAGATTGATGATTTACCTCACCGGTAGCAACCCTGGAATTGGTTTGCATGTCATAAATATCCACTACATCAAATGTGAATATGAATCTATTTCCAGTGCCAGAGTTAGTCATTTGATACATGGAGAGAAGATTGATGAAAAGTTTGGGAACGTGAAGAACATTCTCGAAGCTTTCATTTGTGAGTTCGATTCTTCCTTTAGCGGTGATCTCGACTGGAGAGTTGTCCCCAATCAGAATAGGAGGATCTTTCCATGCATCCAATGAAGAATATAATTCTTTTGTGGTAGCCATGTTGTGTGATGCACCTGAATCTACGATCTAAGCATCAGGAGAGGAGTTGATGGCATGGCTAGAATTGCCTTTCTCGGGATTCTGATCTTCCAACTTCTTCTTCTTGGCACCCTCAGGGATGTGATATCCAAGGTTGTTTTGCTAAAATATTTGGGTCATTAGATATATCTATTTTTACATACATGTGGATTCTGGATGGATTACTTTATGGAAGTAAGTGTATTTATCCCCTTTTCTTCCCTTTCCACCTTTGGATTCAGAGGCATCGTTGAAGGGTTTTGTGTACCCTTCCTTCTTTGGACTTGCATGTGCTTTCCTTTTATCGTTGTCTTTATATTTCTGATATTGATGACCACTTCCATCTTGCACAGTAAGTGCATGCGCCTTTGGGCCTTTGATTTTTCCCATATTGATGAGCTTGTTATGCTCTTGTGTTAGAGAATTGATAAAGGCCTCAAGAGAGGGCATCGTCCAGGTAGATCCATAGGCAAACCTAACTGAATGAAATGTGGATACAAACACTGAGTATTATCGACCAATTTTGGAGAGAATAGCGAGAACCATTTGTTTCTCCTCCTTAGATTTATCAACCCTGCAAGCCTTTAGTTGCAACAACAAATCCTTGTATTTGGTAAAGAAATCTTGGAGATTGTCTAAGGTTTTTGGATCCAATGTGAATAATTCCACCTCAAGCATGTGTCCCATCATCTCGTCTTGTTTGCCAAAAATCCCTTCCATGGTGGTCCAAGCTTCATTGGGGGTTTTACAGGAGGATATGTGAAAGAGGAGTTCACGAGAAATGAGTTTGCAAATTGTTCCAAACGCTTCATCCATTCAATTTAGATACTTGGATTTTTCTATGGCTGATGTTGGTTCTTTCTCTGTGTTCATGGTTAACCGGTATAATCCTTTGCCTCGAAGATGCATTATCATCTTCTCCTTCCATGCAAAGAAATTGTATGGTGTAAGAATGATTTATTTTGGAAATTCCATTTTTTCGCTGTCTTCAATCTTCGATACCTGCAAAAATAATTTGGAGTGTCTTTTCCATAGCAGTTCATTGGCTCTGATACCATGTAAATGTGTTGAACCTGTACATAATATATCTATCTAGGAATTGACATACACAGTTGCAGAGAAAATATGAGAAAAAAGAAGCATAAGAGAAAGAATGAAATAATTTTCATTAACCAAATGAATGAATGATAATTTACACATGATATGCTCTATATAACTCAACTAATGCGCACTGGAGGAGAAACCAATGCACCATAGTGGTGGTCTAGAGCGATCTGGACACACACCAACAGTTACAGGAGTAAACTGCCACGTAGTCTAGTCTCTTAGGCAGTTACGGGAGTGAACTGCCACCTAGTCAGAGTTAACTAATCTCCCAGTCTTCAGTTAACTGACTAAAATAGAGTGAAGTGAGGAGGAGATAAGGGAATCATGAGTAATGAACTAGTCTAGTGATGATCCCAAGGACAATGCACATTAGTTGGTGATGATCCCAATGTTGCATGGTGATAATCCCAATGTGGCATCTAGACTCCAATCAATTGATCAAACTAAAGTGTGAACCGAAGAGAATATTCTCCTAGAGGAATATTCTCCCTAAAATATAGGAGACTGAATAATGACTAATAAACATAAGGAAAAACTTAGGAAAAATAAATCCTAGGTGTGTGTGAAGTATCTCCAACATTCATGCACCTAGATTTGGGATTTCATGTAAATTTGAATGCAATACTGCCTCAGAATAAAATGTATGCCCTAGTCTCAATTTTGAGACAAATTGAGTGGTTTAACTTGCAGAAGGTGTAATTTGTGATTTCACACCTGTCTATAACCTTATATCGACATTTTCAGTGATACGGATTTAGGAGCGGAACGAAAAGAATAACCGATTGAATACAATAACACAAATACACGGAGAGCAACAATAGATATCCAATGAACAATAACTTCTATTGAATAAATAAAATAGGATGAAACTGTAAAATTGCAGAACTGAAAACAACTTGCTCGAATGGTGGTAGCTATCTCTGAGAAGAGATGTGGTTGCTGCGTGCATCCGTCTGAGAAAAATGATTAAAATGAGGCTCCAGAGGGCTTTTTAACATTATTCATGAATGCCAAAACCCTAGACATAAAAAAACCTAACCCTAGGAGATTAAACGCCAAAAGTTATGTGGGCCCCGATGGGTAAGTTGGTACCTCAACTTCCCGGGGTCGTAACTTTTGCATACGACCTCTGTTTTAGGTGCGTGATAGCTCATTGGAAAGGTCTTTTCAAGAACTACACATTATGTCGCCAAACTCTAACTCTGTTTACAATTTAACTGTGGCAAGCCAAAAAAGCACTGTAACACTGTTTAGGGCCCCAAAATGGCTCTGTAAGTACATAAAGATGTACTGACATGAAAAATTTAAAACTAAGCCAATTAGATTAGGTGGGCGGCCACCAATATCCACTCGAAAGCTGTGCAGAGCTTCAGACAACCTCGAAAGTGTAGAACCCACAATTACAGAGAATTACAGAAGAACGTGCTGAAATAAAAACTGTCAAGAGGAGCCAGTTGAAATAGGTGGGTGGCCACCAATATCCACCTGGATTAGTTGTCCCCCCTTAGGAAGCAATGGTATCCATTGTGTTGAGTGCCCCCATCAGGTGAGGAAACTTCTACTGAATTTGGCCCCAGGTGAGCCACTTGCCTTGGTGAGGAGCTTCCCTGCTTTGACAACCTCATAAAGTTGGATCCTCTGCAGGCGAGTGCCCTTGACCTGTGTGTCCACTATCTGATCAATGGATGAATGTTCCATGCAGTTAGGGTTGAGCTTTGTTGGTGTCAACTATTCTGCAATCTCTAAGGTGTCCAATAATGGTGGAAAATATGGTCGAAGGAGGTCCACATTGAACATTGGGTGCAAGACAAGGAAGGGTGGAGTGTTGAGCTCAAAATCATTGCTACCCACAACCTTGGTGATAGTGTAAGGCCCACAACGAAGTGAGGAGAGCTTTTGATGGGGCCCTGTAAGGTGCTTTTTCTGCAAATGTAACCATAGCTTGTCTCCCACCTGAAATTGGTGCGGTACCTAGTGTTGATCATGGCACTAATTGTACTTAGCATTGGCTTTCTGCAAAATCTCATGAACCTATTGGTGGATGTATTGAATCCGCTCAATGAATCTGGTGGCTTTGTCGGCCTTAGACTGAACATGGGAAGATTCTGCCTGTGTGGTTGCAAGAGGTAGTGCTACATCAATGGGACCCAAGGGTTGGAATCCCAGCCCCACCTGAAATGGGCCATGGTCGGTGGAGCTATGCAGAGCCTTGTTGTAGCTGTGTTGAACATAGGGAATACTCTCATCCCATGTACGTGGATGCTTAGAGTTGTACATGTGCAAGATGTGCACAATCATCCGATTGATGAAATCTGTCTGACCATTGGTTTGGGGTGGAAAATAGTGGATTTAGTGAGCTTAGTGTCCAACAGTGACCAGAGACTCGACCAAAATGTGTTGAGGAACCTCCATGATCCAGGGGATCAAAATATACTCAAAAATCAAAGTGCTCAGAATTGCTTCAAAGACTCATGCGTAGGCCTTGTCCTCACATTCCCAATGCAACTTGAATGGGTTTAAAAAAATGTCATATGTGAGAGATATCACATTCTTTCCACTTTGCTAAACATGCAAAATTTTGCTGACTGTACAGTCCGTATAGTGTTGACGTGGCAGGGTTGTACTGTTGAAGTTTGCATCTTTCTTCTGCACCATCACAACCGGGCTTTCGCAAGGGGAGGAGTTGGGTTGGATGTGCTCATTTTAAAACATCTCTTGGATCTGGTACTTGATTTCATCATTTTCCATCAACGAGCGATGATAGACTGGTCCATCAGGTAGCAGTGCACTAGGGGTTAGATCAATTGAATGCTTGACTTGGTAGTGTGTCGGTACCCTGGTGGGTGAAGAGAAGATGTATCTATACTCTTCCATGATCCCTTCCACTTGTTTCTGCTGCAAAGAGAGGCTCTATGTAGAGGTCATAGATGTGGCAACGACCTTTTGATTGCTCATGTGAGCACAAATCACAAAAAAGCTGAACTTCCCAGTCTGTGAAATGACCTTACTGCATTGCTTAGTAGAGATTAAAGAAATAGTGGTAGGCGGTGCTACCTCTGGTATCCTATACAATTGTCTATGCAAAGTAATAATAAAAATGTGGGGTCTATACTCATACATAGCATGTCACTTCCACAAATATGGCTGGCCTAAAATAACATCACAAACTTCAAGGGAAGTAATATCACACAATACCTCGTCTTTGAAGGGCTTGTTGTTGTAGGGTAGATGACACTGTTGGGTGACACGAAGATCTCATCCTTGGCGAATCCAACCAATGGTGTAGGGTTACGGTTGTGGTGTTATCAACATGTCTAGGTGCTTGATGACCTCTCCTAAAATCAGGTTCTTCTAACTACCGCTATCGACAATGAAATGCAACGGAGTCCCCTTTACCAACATATGTGAGTGAAAGAGGCATTCCCCTTCCTCTGGTTCTTCTGGATCGCTTGGTTGGAATTTTGTGGTAGTGACAGTGGCACTAGGTTCAACATCGATGATCCACTTCCCACTTTTTGGATTTGATTCGTAGTTAGAATTTTCCTCTGACTCAGAATCTTTCAGCTCGGCCACCAATGATTGCTTGGAGTGACATTCTTCAGTGTTGTGCCAAGGGATTTTATGGTATTCACGCCATTTTCCCGTGTCCTTCTTCGACTTCTCATTACCCTTCTTGGGTTGCGGCTTGGAATGGTTGTCCTGAGAGTGACCATCTTTGCTTTGTGCCTTGTTTTATGGGTTGGGGCTGCCTTTTCCCTACTTTGGCTGTGAGGAGTTTGTAGATCCAAACTCTCGCCTCTTCTACTTAAATTTCTGCTTGATCTTGACATCATATCTATAAGCCACACCTAATGATGTGATGTCCAAAAACTCCATTTCTGTTGGAATGTATCTATGTAGACAACCGCATTATTTGAGCATGAGATGTCGTTCAGAGTCTTTGATACCCAATTTGGTGTGCAGGGTATGGAGAATATTGGTGAAATCTGGTACTATCTGGTCCCTTTCCCAACGTAGCATGGTCCATCTTGTGTACTGATCATCATAGCTTCCAACATGGTAGTACTTTTATTTAATGGAATCCCTAAAGGAATCCCATGTGGGGGTGACCACAAATATTGCAGATTCCTCTATGGCCCTTTTCTTAGAGTAAGTATCCCACCAGTCCTTAACAGGGGGGATGACCTTGAGGAGTGCAAAAGTAATTTTTTTCTTGTTGGAAAAATTGTGGACCGAAAAATACCCTTCGAGCAGATTCAACCATTTATCTACAACATTCGCATCTATCGGTCCTTCAAAAAATGGAATATCAAAATTTAATTGTACCTTCAAGGGGGTTGCATGGCTGCTTGATGAAGATGCATCTCTCGTGGGCAGTCAATGAAGGAGCTGTGCAAAGTTGTCCATCTTTTTGTTCCTTTGTCGTGTAAGGGCTTCCTCGAGCAACATTTTAAAAGGATCTCCTACTCCATCATATTTCTTCTCATCCCCCATGGGTTCTTTTCGGGCTTAACATGATCGATCTTGCAAAGGATCGACTGGTTCGAGTCCCAACTTCTTATAACAAGATCTTGTCGGGGACATGCACGAAGAAAAATAAATGAAGAGCATAACGCTATGATACCAATGATGTAGATTTAGGAGCGGAATGAAAAGAATAACATACTGAATACAATAAGACAAAGATATGTAGAGAAACAATAGATATCTAGTGAACAATAACTTCTATTGAATAAATAAAATAGGCTAAAACTGTAAAACTGCAGAACTGAAAACAACTTGCTCGAATGGTGGTAGCTATCTCTCAGAAGAGATGTGGCTGCTACGCGCATCCTTATAAACATAATGATTACAATGAGGCTCCAGAGGCCTTTTTCACATTACTCATGAATGCCAAAACTCTAGACATCCAAAAACCTAACCCTAGGAGATGAAACGACAAAAGTTATGTGGGCCATGTTGAGCACTCAACACACCCTAAAATCCTTATCAAATTTTGTCACTTTTTAGGTAGCACTTGTTTTCTTCATTTGTCTGACTCGATTTCATTTTGGGAAATGGTTTATCTTTGTTTGTTTTCATGTCTCTTATCACCTAGTCTGGTTTGTTTTAACTTGTGAAACCTCATGTCTAAAGGACCTTAACACCTGAATTAAGAATCGACAACTAAACATTGATCCTAACGCACTCAGATTTAGCATCAGAAAGAATTCAAGTGAGTAAAGGAACCACACAAAAACAATATTTGTCGAGCACTGATCCTCATCAACATCGACAGAAGGCGATTTTGGTTTACATAAGTTGTTAGCGTAAAGGTTTGAGAGATAGCCGATCCCCTTCTGCATCGAGGAGATACGAGAAAGACAGACGTTAACAAAGGATGTAAAGGTATAGCTGATGCCCGATGCGCCTTATCAAGATCGGGGGAAATCCATATCACAATAATCATTTCGACTGTTATAAAGTTATCTCCAATCGTCGATCCCCGATGCATTTTTGGCATCGAGACTTTTTCGAGGGAGCCAATCTGAGAGCACTTGGGTAGGTTTATCGCCAATCGCTGATCCTTGAGACTTTCAGGGGTCAACAAGTTAGGTTTAGGTTTTAGAAACGCATGGCTTAAAGAAATTCCTGACTCCGACTGACATGAGCGAATGAAGCCACTAGTATCAAATGCCATGTGTCTTTACCACGTAAGAGGATCGTACGGTCTAGTTTTATCCTGAGTCATTTTTGGTTCCCTAGGTCCTAGTCTCGCCTCCTAGTCATCTTTGCTACATCATCTCTATAGGGAAAGATCGATCAACGTTGGAGTTTTTGCAGGAGGATATCAATGAAAATGTTCATAGCACAATCCCGACCCCCGATCCACCAACTGAAAGAGTGACACGATGGGACATTTGCAACGTTAGATATGATTGGATTTTGGACATTTAAGGAACTAGTTAATTCCCGATCCCGCATTAGTTGCTACCTCATGCTCCAATTAGACAACAACATTTTGAAATCGCCTATAGAACACATTACCACCCGTGCCTTCGCTGTCAACCCATGATGAATTTAAGTTTAAACATCTAAGAAGATATGGCGACAGATTTGATGAAATTACAGTAATAACCCGAATTGAATGGCTGATGCGACAAGGTAAGTTCATCCCTGTTTAAATCTCTAGAACGGTTTTGAACAAATTCATTCTGCACGTAAGTTGAATTCCAGAGAATCCGAAGGAGAAAAGAGAGTGTCGCAAGACTGCACTGACTCTTTGATTATCTAAACTTGGTTTAACAAGCTTTAGAGGTATGTATCCAAGTCTGTCAATTCATTGGTTATAATTTATGTATGTGCACCTGATTTTTTTGCACAATCTCTAAACTATGGTCTTGCATAATTTTTTTTTTTCTTGAAGGATAATTACGTGTCGTGATTTTGTTCAGAATACTTGTCATTGTGCTTTCCATTGATTTAGCTCATAGCAGGTTGACCAAGCCTTTTTGTATGCACAGGGAATGACCATGCAGAAAACACAACAATTCAGAGTAGTCATTTTCGGGCCTGGATTGTGAAAACAAGTAGGGTAAATTTTCAATGGTAAAGATCCAACAGGCCGATCAGATCAATGCCTTTCGTACATTCAGGTTTCCATAAGTCCACAAGGTTTAATTGCAGAGTTACACAAACTTCACTCCGCAACTCCCGAATGTCGAAACGTCCGAGCTCATCTTTGTCAAAAACTCCCAAATGCTGAACTTCCGCATCGCTTCACAAGATCATCCATCCGGGAGATATCCACACTTAGCACTCAAAAAATCTCGAATGCTAAAACGTCGGAGCCACATGGCTTCCATCGGTGCTGAAACGTGACACTCATTTCAAGTCATTTGGGTTACGTCATCTGCCCATTTTCGGGTGACACGTGTCACTCTCTGTCATGCAGACACGTCAACAACAATGATGTCATGTTGACACGTCAGCTCCAAAAGATTATCAGTATGGGGGATTTCAATTCACAACAAAGCACTAGAGCCTTCAAAGTCCCAAAATATTTAAATGTTAAACATGACTTAATTCTGGGTTAATTAGAGATAAGCATTGGCTAATCAATTCGCGAGTTTGGTCCTCCGGGAGGTATCCAAAATTTTCATTCAAGAACTCCTGAACCTCGAAGAGCTGAAGACGCATGGCATCCATCAGTTGAAACGTGTGGAACTCTTCTATCATGATGCGTGGCACTCTCCTATCATGACACATGACACTCATTTCAAGCATATTTGGGTCTGTCATCTGTACTATTTCAAGTGACATGTGTCACCTTTCTTTCTGTGACATGTCAGCGATACAACGTCAGGCCACCACGTGACTCTGAGTAATTTCAACTCAAAGTGAGCATAGTTCTCTGAACCTCCGAAGTGTCAGAGCCCTGAATAGTCGAAGTGGGTCCTGAACTACCACATCACTTCGCAACATTGTAACTCTGGGAGATTCTCGAACTCAACATTCCCAGTTCCCGAACCCTCGAATTGCCGAAGTGCTGAAACACCAAATGTTTAAGGATAAATCCTGAGTTAATTAGCAATAAGTGGTAGTTAATGATTCCGGGAGTCCAGGCCTCCGGTGGATATGACTATTCTGTGCTCCAAAGCCCCCGAATGTTGGATTTTAGAAGTGGCTCACCCACATTGATTGCACATTTTGAAATGTTTAAAAGGGGGTGCCAAACTAGAATTGGGGAAACTACATGTCCTGACTACAGAAAGAATATCAGAGACTCCGAAAATGCCAAATGACTTGCTTCTTTCCTCTAGGTGACAAGTGGGGGAAAAACACTTCCAACATCCAGCTATCTCTTAGTGGCCTCCAGCAATGCATTGCATGCCAATGATCAATAGAGAACACAGTTCTGTCACTCCTAGTCATTTCCTGCCAATTCTCGGTTCACCCCAGCATGCGCATCAGTCTAGCTTCAGTGCTAGTAGCAATTTTTAGTTGTTCAATTGCAAAACTCTTTTAATTTCAGACATAATAAGTGGTCTTTTTTGTGTGATAAGAACCACTCCTTTTGTTAAGTCAAGTTTGGAGTATTCATTAACATACTCTAGCAGTGTGTTTTAGTTAATTAAATAAGTTGTTTTACAACCGATGTGTAGAGATAAGCCTCAGTTCCACACTGGTCGAGGGCCTCCACATCTGTGATAAATAAGCATATTTTGTATGTTAGATAGGTCGATGGTTTTGGCAATGACCCTCATTTTTGGAATTGTAAAGAACTACTTCTAAACTACCTTAACTGAGAATTCTTGTTTAGGACCGGAGATAAACTTCTTTTTTCATCAAAGGTGTGTGTGATTGGATCTAAGGAGGAATTACTTTCGACTTTGTCTTGTGAATGGATGCTGTAATGAGTAAGAGTTTCTAAATCTATTGATAATTTAGATGATTCAATATTTTTATAATTCTTGTCTCCAATGATGGAAAACAAATCGTTGTGTTAATATGTGATTAGTGATTGAAGCTAAGGAAACTATTTTTCTTGCCATCATTTTATTCCATGCATGTTTTCTTCCGATAATTGTATCTCAGTCAATAATTGAAATACCAACAAGTTGATGTATTAGTACTAGGCTTGTCGTAGGTGTGGTAATATTTGGCTGTATGCTTGAGCACAAGGGTTATCCCAAGCTTAGCCTTCTTCAGTAGTTAAATTTCCCCCTTGTTACCAAGCTGGTTTATACCAACACCTATAGTTTTATCAGACCCATATAATAAGATAAAATACAAAAAGAGAATGTTCAAACTAAAGGAGGAGTTTTCATAAGAAAATATCCTATAAATTACTATGTAAAGCCCATCGATTAATTGGTCAGATCGTAAGATATGGAGAACCATTCTACTATTAAATGCTGGAGAGTCTAATTGGGCCTCTATGGCGGGTTTGGTTCCTACTATTGAGTTAAAGGGATCTAGGACCCCTCAACATGCCCCCATGGGTAAGTTGGTACCTCAACTTCCTGGGGTCGCAAATTTTGCGTAAGACATCCGTTTTAGGCACGTGATAGCCCGTTGGAAATGTATTTTTGACAAATACACATTATGTGGTCAAACTCTAACTCTGTCTTCAATTTGACTATGGAAAGCTAGAAAAAACACTGTTTAGGGCCCCAAAATGGCCCTGGAAGTACAAAAAGATGTACTGACATGAAAAATTCCAAACTAAGCCAGTTGGATTAGGTGGGAGGCCACCAATCTCCACCTGGAAGCTGTGTAGGGCTTTAGACAACCCCGAAAGTGTAGAACCCACAATTACAGAGAATTACAAAAGAATGTGTTGAACTAAAAACTGTCAAGAGGAGCTAGTTGGGATAGGTGGGTGGCCACCAATATCCACTTGGATCAGTCCTCCCCCCTTAGGAAGTAATCATCTCCGTTGCATTGAGTTCGCCCATCAGGTGAGGAAACTTCTACTAAATTTGGCCCCGAGTGAGCAACTTTCCTTGGTGTAGGAGTTGCCTTGCCTTTACAATCCAATAAAGCTGGATCCTTTTCTAGCGAGTTCCCTTGACCCGTGTGTCCACTATCTGATCAGTGGATGCTTGTTCCATGTAGTCAAGGTTGAGATCTGTTGGTGTCAATTGTTCTGTGATCTCTAAGGTGTCCATTAATGGTGGAAAATATGGCCGAAGGAGGTCCATAATTAACACTGGGTGCAAGCCAAGGAAGAGTGGAGTATTGAGCTCAAAATCATTGCTACCCACAACCTTGGCGATGGAGCAAGGCCCATAACGAAGTGGGTGGAGCTTCCAATGGGGCCCTGTAAAGCGTTCTTTCTGCAAATGTAACCATAACTTATCTCCCACCTAAAACTGGTGTGGTACTCGGTGTTGATCATGGTGCTTCTTGTACTTAGCATTGGCTTTCTACAAAATCTCATGGACCTGTTGGTGGATGTGATGAATCTGCTCAATGAATCTGGTAGCTTTATCAGCCTCAGACTGAACATGGGAATATTCTTCTTGTGTGGTTGCAAGAGGTAGTGCAACATCAATGGGACTTAAGGGTTGGAATGACAGCCCCACCTGAAATGGGATATGGTCAGTGGAGCTATGGAGAGCCTTGTTGTAGTTGTGATGAACATAAGGGAGACTCTCATCCCATGTACACAGATGTGCACAATCATCCGATTGACGAACTCTGTCTGGCCATCAGTTTAGGGGAGGAAAGCAATGGATTTAGTGAGCTTGGTGTCCAACAAGGACCAGAGACTCGACCAAAATGAGTTGAGGATCGTGTTGTCCCGATCTGAGGTGATGCTCTGTTGTATCCCAAAATGGACCCACACCCGTTCGAAGAAGAGCTTGGCAGTATCTGCTGTTGTGATGCTCTTCTTGTAGGCTATGATAATTTCCATCTTCAAAAACTGATCAACCACCACAAATACACAATCATTTTCATGCTTGGTGGACGAAAGGCCATGCATGTAATCGATTGAGATGAATTACCAAGGCATTTCGATAGTAGGAAGAGGGGTGTATAAACCTTGCTTCTTGATGGCTAGCTTGGCAATGGCACATGTAGTGCAATATATGATATACTTGCTGACGTCTTGTCAAAGGAAAATAAAAATGTTTCTATAGAATAACCACAATTTTCTCCACGCCAAAATGTCCTCCCATCCGACTGTAGCGAGCCTCCCAAATCATCTTTTCATGCTCATGTGTGGGAACACAGAGGTGGCCCAGATGGCATAATAGTCCATTATGGATGTGAAAATTGGTGACATTCGATCCTGTACCTAAGAGTTGATAGGTGAGGGTGAAGTCAAGTTCACATTGATAAAGTTGGGGCCACTAAGAGGCCTCATTCCCACAAGAATGGAGCACTCTGGTGAGTGCATCAATGGGAGGGTGACTGAGGAAGTCAACGACACTATTTGTGCTCCTTGTTTTATACTTGATGTTGATATGGAACGGTTGTAGGTATGTGGACCACTTTTGATGGTAGTCTTTCTGCAACTTCCCCTGTGTCTGTATGAACTGCAGAGGCTTGTGATCAATGTGCATGATTGTCTCCTTTCCCAGAATGTAATGTTTCCTTTGAGGACACACTTGCACAATGGAGTACATTTATTTGTCATAGGTAGGGTATATTCGGATAGTATCTGAGAGTGTCTCACAATGGTATGTTATTGGATGACCATGCTGAGTGAGAACTGTTCCTACAACATAGTTGGAGGCATCAATCTCTATCTCAAATGGTTGTTGCAGATCAGGTAAGGAGAGTATTGGAGCTAAGCATAAGCGATGATTTAGATCATCAAATGCTTGTTGTTTTTTCTGACCCCATGCAAAATTTTCCTTGCCACCTCCCTTGGTTACTTGGCTAAAGGCCCATGAAATATGGAAGAATCCCAACATGAACCTTTGGTAGAAGTTGACAAGTCCCACAAAGCTCCGAAGCTCAATTAGTGCGGTCGGGGCTGCCCAGTCACAAATGAATTGGATCTTAGTTGGATCCACATGTACACCATGCTAATCAACAATGTATCCCAAGTATTGGACCTTGTTCATGCCAAAGGAACATTTTTCAAAGTTGGCATATAGCTTGTGCTGTCGCAGAGTGCCAAAAACTTGTTGAATATGCTGCATGTGCTCCTCCCAAGTTCTGTTGAAGATGAGGATGTCATCTAGATAGACCACCACAAAACAGTTGGTGAAGGATATCAATACATCATCCATCAATCTCATGAAACTTACTGGTGCATTTGTTAAGCCAAATGGCATGACCAGTCATTCGAAGAGACCTTCTTTAGATTTGAAAGTTGTCTTCCATACATCATTTGGTTCGATGGGAACCTGGTGGTAGCGAGACTTTAGGTCAATCTTGTTGAAGAAATTTCCCCCCCTTGACTTGGTCAAGAAGGTCATCAATTCGAAGAATTGGGTACCAGTTCCTGACTGTTATTTTGTTTAATGCTCTATAATCAATGCAGAGCCACCAGGTCCCGTCGTTCTTCTGCACCAGCACAATCTGATTTCCGCAAGGGGAGGAGCTAGGTTGGATGTGCCCCTTTTGAAGCATCTCTTAGATTTGGCACTTGATTTCGTCAATTTCCATCAATGAGCGATGATAGACTGGTCCATTAGGCGAAATTGCACAAGGGTTAGATCAATTGGATGCTTGACTTGGTAGTGTGTCGGTACCCCGGTGGGTGAGGAGAAGATGTATCTATTCTCTTCCACGATCCCGTCCACTTGTTTCTGCTGCAAAGAGAGGCTCTACGTAGAGGTCACAGATGTGGCAGTGACCTTCTGCTTACTGTGAGCACGGATCACAAAAAAGACTAACTTCCTGTTTTTTGAAATGACCATACTGCATTGGTTAGCAGAGATTAAATAAATAGTGGTAGTCGATGCTACCTATGGTATCTTGTACAATTGTCTACCCAAAGTAATAATAACACTGCGGGGTCTAGACTCATACACAACATGTCTCTTCCACAAATATGGCTAGCCTAAAAGAACATCACAAACTTCAAGGGGACCAATATCACACAATACCTCGTCTTTGAAGGGCTTGATGTTGTAGGGCAAACGACACTGTTGGCTGATGCAGAGATCTCTTCCTTGGTGAAGCCAACCAATGGTGCAGGGTTGTGGGTGTAATGTTATTAGCAAGTCGAGCCGTTTGACAACCTCTGCTAAAATCAAGTTCTTCTAATGGTCGCTATCAACAACGAAATGCAGCGGAGTCCCCTTTATCCACATATGTGAGTGAAAGAGGCATTCCCCTTCCTCTGGTTCTTCTCGTTCACTTGGTTGGAATTTGGTGGTAGCCACAGTGGAACTGGTTTTGACATCAATGATCTAATTCCCACTTTCTAGATTTGATTCAGAGTCATTATTTGCCTCTACGGTGTTGGGCCAAGGGATTTTATGGTATTCACACCATTTTCCCGTGTCATTCTTCGAATTATCATTACCCTTCTTGTGTTGCGGCTTGGACTGGTTTTCCTGAGAGCGACCATCTTTGCTCTGTCCCTTTTTTTGAGGGTTGGGGCCACCTTTACCCTGCTTCGGCTGTGAGGACTTTACAGATCCAAACTCTCGCCTCTTCTGCTTAAAGTTATGCTTGATCTTGACAACATATTTATAAGCCGCACCTAATGATGTGATGTACAAAAAATCCATTTCTATTTGAATGTATCTATGCAGAAAAAAATGATATTTGAGCACCAGATGCCATTTAGAGTCTTTGATGCCCAATTTGGTGCATAGAGTATGGAAAATATTGTTGAAATCTAGTACTATCTGGTCCCTTTCCTGATGCATCATGGTCCATCTTATGTATTTCTCCTCATAGCTTCCAACATGGTAGTATTGTTCTTTAATGGCATCCCTTAAGGAATCCCATGTGGGGGTGACCACAAATATTGTAGTTTCCTCTATGGCCCTTTTCTCAGAGTAAGTATCCCACCAGTCCTTAACATGGGGGATGACCTTGAGGAGTGCAAAAGTAATTTTTTCCCCGTGGGAAAAATTGTGGACTGAAAAATACCCTTCGAGCAGATTCAACCATTTATCTACAACATCCACATCTATAAATCCTTCAAATAATGGAATACAAAAATTTACTTGTACCTTGAAGAGGGTTGCATGGCCACTTGATGAAGATGCATCTCGTGTGGGCAACCACTGAAGAATCTATGCAAATTTGTCCATAATTTTATTCCTTTGTCACGCAAGGGCTTCCTCAAGCAAAATTTTAAAAGGATGTTCTCCTCTATCTTTCATCTCTTTCTCCATGGGTTGTTGTCGGGCTTGACATGGCCGATCTTGCAAATGCTCGACTGGTTCGAGTCCCAACTTCTTGTACCCAGATCTTGTTGGGGACACCCACGAAGAAAAATAAATGAAGAGTTGTTGACGCTTGAATCGATTAGGACCGAAACGAAAACATCACGAGGATACAAATTTCCCTGCGTTTTTTTAGAGGTGGTACTCCTCTTTACCTTAATATTTTCTTGGGACTCTAGATTTTCATAATATGGGACTTTGCAGAAGTTTTTCATGGTAATCAAAGAAATATAGAGATTGAAAGAAAAAATAACAAGAAAGAATTTTTTTTTTTTTTTTGAAGAAAGTTGATGAGAAATGACCAGGAACCATACACTTCATACATTTGAAAAAGATAGATACAATTTCCTCACATCCATCATATTTAAAGTAAAGATTTATGATCACATAAAATAAAAAAGAAGATGGTATGCATGCATAAGAGAACTTTAACAGAGTGATGGGTAGCTCAAATAAAGATAATTATAGATCAATCTCAAATACTTTATACTCAAACTTAGAGTTGCAATGCACAGTCAAAACTGATCGTAAAATAGCTCTCTTGAAATTTCTGAAAAAATATATATAGTCTGTTACAAAGCCTTGAAATATAAATGTGTTTGTTTTTAGGACCGGGTTTGGGGATCCCGTGGACCCTAAAAAAAATATAAACAAGAAGTAAGCTTGTAGAAGGAGGATGGTGGGCGATAATAGAACAACAAGACCTAGAAAGAAGACAAGGAGAAGTTATCAGACTTCAGTTAAACCTTTCTACTCAAAGAAGCAGAGTTATTGGATGAAATAACTCATAAATAAAGAAAGATGTGATCAACATAAACTTACTCTGATGGTCTCTCGTGTCTTCACTTGCTTGTTTCTGTCCTTTTTTTGTATTTATTGACGGTTACAGGAATCATCTCAACTGTTTCTTTCCATTCGTTGGTTAATTTGTCAATTTCTTTTTTGAACCATTCTTCAATATAATTTTTCATTGGTGCGATGTTTATCTCATGCCGTATTTTAATGTTAAATAACTAACCTTCCATGTCTCTTAAATCAAGAGAAATACCATGCACTGCTTCTTCAATATCTTGATTTTTCACAGAATAATCCACTAGCCAATTGTCTATGCCATCTTCATTATATTCGAGTATGCCATAAAATTTTTCAACTAATAACCCTTTAAATATCTCAACTTGTTCGTCAAAATGTTGCTTTGTTAGGAACATTGAGTTGAGAATTAATTTAGGGTCTTGTACTTCCTTAGTAGCTCCTTCTAGGTCTATCTCCATCAGCCTCTTGAACAATTCTTCCCTTTTCAGTATGGCTTCATTGCATGTTTGAACAATGTTATTCAAATTTTTAATCTTTTCCTTCCAACAAGCATTTAGTTTTTTTATCCGACTTGGGGAAGGCAGATCCTCCTATCTTCTTCTTAGTTCCATCATGTTAGAGACTTTGATTCCAAAGGGTAATACAACATCAATGTAGAAACCTTCTTCGTTCTTCATATCAACTTGCAAATATTCATGGAAGGCGTGTGCCCTCGAGCCAAAAGAAACAATATATTTTGAAACCTCCTAGGCCTCTGTTATTAATGACATTTTCTTCTTAATATTTCTTTCTACATAAATCCTGACTGAGGTGAGTAGGCTTGAAGATCCTTTCACCTTAACAACGAGTTTGGTAGGTTTGACTATTGACAAAGGACTGGCAAGAAGTGGAAGAGAAATTTTGGCATCTTCTAGATCCCTGATCCCTTCTTTTAACTTAGTGTTTTTTGCTTCCAAACCACCAATAGAATCATCAAGAGAATCCTCGACTGCTCTGTGAATTTTAGATATTTGGGACGACCGCATATCTTTTAGTTGAACCTCTGAATACGATTTTCCCTTCTTATTTTTCTGATCACCTTTTTCTATAATCAATTTTTTAGATTCCTTGTAAAAAACAACACTTTGGAATGGTCTCATTGTCAACAATCTCTAATGATGAATTTTGTTGGGCCATATTTATCGGCTGATCAATTATGGGAAACATTTTCTCAATATCCGCCTTGAGCTCCATGTCTTCAAGAGAGAATCTATTGATGTCATTTTCTATGAGATTGTCTTCTTCCTCTTGCACGACATTCTTCCTGTTTTTTCTTAGAGGGAGCTTGTTTGAGATCTCAATTTTTATGGGGGGGGGGATTCTTCTCTCCTATGCCGCTTGAACTAATATTGGTAATTTACCTAGTTGGGTGAGCCGTTAGAGCATTGCAACCAGATGCAGTAGTTTTAGGAGTAACAACTGGAGACTGAGCGCTCTTTTCACTGGGACCCTTTCCTTTTTGCTTGTAAAACTCGTTAGTACTAAGTACTGTTTCCGAGTCACCAGCATTGTGTACAGGATCTCCTTAGTTGTTATCTTCTTCTTCATTCAAAATAGTATGAATGGACGAGTTGTTGAATCCTACTGACAACATATGTTCCACAAATATTTTGTTAGGGTCAAACCCTTTTATCTTTTCAACATACTTCATATTTACATTGTTGAAGTGATTCACAAACTCATCGATTTTATTTATGTTCCTAAATATGAAGTTTCCAATTTTCCATGACAAGGGGATGAAACACTTTTTCCATTTTTCATGGAAAAAGTGTAGCCAAAAATTGTATTGCCTTGTCACTTTCGTAATAAATAATTTATCATATACGTGGTATCGAAGAAAAGAGGGATTTTCTTTGGAATAGAAGATCCCGATGACACTGTGATTTTCCATCTGTTCTATCGTTCCCTTTTTCTCCAATAATTTATTAGCCTGGTCAAATACCCTCGGGGTAGTTTTACCAAACAACTGTACTTTGAAGACTGAAACAAAATCATTGTAAACTTCGTAAAAATACATAGAAGTCTTGTGTCTCCACAATGCTCGATACCAGAAGGTAACTGGATTTATTTCACAGTTCACCCTCTTACATATAGACAATTTTGGAAATTGACAACAATACACTATCGCAAATACCAAATAGCAAGCCATAAAGAATTTCTTGTCCCTTTTGTAATGTGATAATTGGGATGAGATTTCAATGGAAATCAATTTTCCCAGTCAAAGACAACCTTCTCTTTAACTGTAAAATATAAAATATAAAGAATCATGCGAGAAATGGTGGCGGAGCTTTCCTGACCTATCAACCTAGTAAACAACCAAGCGATTTCTTGAAAGGGGTTTTTAAAAGAGTCAACCTAAATCTTGGTTATGTCTTCTGGAACAGTCGTGGGATTATCCAAAAACTCAGGCAAGAGACCCAGACCATTGTCATGTTTCTTCAGAAAATCTCTGCAACCCTCTCCTTTGAAGGTAAGTGTTGGCTCAGGTAGCTTCAACATATTACGAAAAACTTGCGGTGAAAGGGAAATGGGGGAATGATCTTGGAGTTGTATAATTAGCTGGCTCGACACATACTTCTTAACGCACCATGCACCAAGTTCTTTGCAGTTAAATACCTCAGGAACACACCCTGTGCGAGCAATTCCCGATGTCTATATTACCTCTTTTTTGTGTAGGAGGAGTTGACTAATATGAATACGCTTTGGACCACTGAAAGTTCTAGTCTCCACGATAAAAAATATTCAAAGTACCACCACATAACTGTTGTCTAGTTGTTGTTGCCATAGGTTGACAAGAGTGTTCTTTCAACTGGATGATAACTTGAAATGAATCCTTTCAGAGAGATAACAATAATAAAACCTTTGGAAAATTCATGCTTTAATGGAATTTAATGAAAAATATCCTCGAGCCCTTCGCTATTAACGACGATCTTTACGGAGCCTGCATGATCGGTTATAGCATTAAATCACACTAAATGCATATTGGGAAAAGAACGAAGATGGTGGGGATGGACAAGAGCAATTTGAATTTGGTGCCTTTTGTGAACCCAGGAACTCATGGATGATAAAACAACAAGTGAAGTGTTTCAAAGTAGTTGATCGGACTTGGATACAGGAGAAATGAAAGACTTAGGGGCTCGGTACTCACAATGAGTTTGATGGTCATAATGTAGATCACAGGCCTTTGGGTGCAAAGTAGAGATTATGGAACTTGGAAGATGAAGGCTTGAACCCGTGAAACTGTGGTTGAAAAAATGGTTAAGTATTTTATAACAAGGCGGTTGATCGAACTCATGACATAGAAACATGGATGGAGATGAAGACCCGTGAGTACGCCTACTCGTGAAACCATCGATTTTTTTGAAATGCGACTAAGCATGGTAACTAGAAAGGGAAAAGAGAAGGGAGGAAAGAAAAGGGGAATGAGGGTAGGTATAGAAGAGGGAAAAGAAATGGAAAAAAGAAGTTGGGAAAATAGAAAATGAAGGGAGATTTCAGAAGCGAGAATTGATCTCAACAAGAGCAGATCGCTCTGATATCATTGATCTAGATTTAGGAGCAAAACGAAAAGAATAACAGACTAAATACAATAGCATAGAGATATGGAGAGAAACAACAGATATCCAGTGAACAAAAACTTCTATTGAATAAGTAAAATAGGATGAAACTGTAAAACTATAGAACTAAAAACAACTTGCTCAAATGGTGGTAGTTATCTCTGAGAAGAGATGTGGCTGCTATGCACATCTGTATGAGTAGAATGATTACAATGAAGCTCCATAGTCTTTTTAACATTGCTCATGAATGCCAAAACCCTAGACATCCAAATACCTAATCCTAGGAGATGAAACACCAAAATTTATGTGGGCCCTGATGGGTGAGTTGGTACCTCAACTTCCTCGAGTCATAACTTTTTCATACGACCTCCATTTTAAGAACGTGATACCCTATTGGAAAGTTTTTTTCAAGAAATACACTTTTTTCCATCAAACTCTTACTCTGTCTACAATTTGACCATGGCAAGCCAAAAAAACACTTTTTAGGGCCCCAAAACAGCCTTGGAAGTATAGAAAGATTTACTGACATGAAAAATTCCAAACTAAGCCAGTTGGATTAGGTGGGCGGCCACAAATATCCACCTGGAATATGTGTAGGGATTCAAACAACCCCGAATGTGTAGAACCCAAAATTACAAAGAATTACAGAAGAACGTGTTGAACTAAAAACTGTCAAGAGGAGCCAGTTGGAATAGGTGGGTGGCCACCAATATCCACCTGGATTAGTCATCCCCCCTTAGGAGGCAATGATCTCCATTGAATTGAGTGCCCCCATCATGTGAGGAAACTTCTGTTGAATTTGGCCCCGGGTGAGCCACTTTCCTTGGTGTATGAGATGCCCTGCCTTGACAACCTGATAATGCTGGATCCTTTGTTGGTGAGTGCCCTTGACCATTGTGTCCACTATCTGATCAGTGGATGCCTATTCGATGTAGTCAGGGTTGATCTCTATTGGTGTCAACTGTTCTGTGATCTTCGAGGTGTCCAATAATGGTGGAAAATATGGTCGAAGGAGGTCCACATTGAACACTGGGTGCAAGCCAAGGAAGGGTGGAGTGTTGAGCTCAAAAGCATTGCTACCCACAACCTTGGTGATAGTGTAAGGCCCATAGAGAAGTGGGCAGAGCTTTCAGTGGGGCCTTGTAAGGTGCTCTTTATGCAAATGTAACCAGAACTTATCTCTCACCTGAAACTAGTGCGGTACCCAGTGTTGATCATGGTGTTGCTTGTACTTAGCATTGGCTTTCTGCAAAATCTCATGGACATGTTGGCAGATGTGTTGAATCCGCTTAAATAGTCTAGTGGCTTTGTCGACCTCAGATTGAACATGGGAATATTATGCCTGTGTGGTTGCAAGAGGTAGTGCAACGTCAATGGGACCCAAGGGTTGGAATCCTAGCCCCACCTGAAATGGGATATGGCTAGTGGAGCTATGGAGAGCCATGTTGTAGCTGTGTTGAACATAGGGAAGACTCTCATCCCATGTACACGTATGCTTAGAGTTGTACATGCATAGGATGTGCACAATCATCTGATTGACAACCTCTGTCTGACCATTGATTTGGGGGTGGAAAATAGTGGATTTAGTGAGCTTGGTGTTCAACAGTGACCAGAGACTTGACCAAAATGTGTTGAGGAACTTGTTGTCCCGATATGAGGTGATGGTTTGTGGTATCCCAAAATGGAACCACACCTATTCGAAGAAGAGCTTGGAATTATATGTCGTTGTGATGCTCTTCTTGCAGGCTGTGATAATGGTCATCTTTGAAAACTGATTAACCACCACAAAAACACAATCATTGTCATTCTTGGTGGACAGAAGGCCAGACATGTAATCCATCGATATGGATCCCCAAGGCCTCTCGTGAGTAGGAAGAGGGGTTTGTAAGCCTTGCTTCTTAATGGATGGCTTGGCAATGACACATGAAGTGCAAGATCTGATATACTTGCTGACGTCTTGTCGAAGTTTTGGCCAATAAAAATGTTTCTGTAGAATGACCACAATTTTCTCCATGCCAAAATGTCTTGCCATCCGACTGTAGTGAGCCTCCCAAATCAGTTTTGCACGTTCACTTGTGGGAACACATAGGTGGCCCATATGGCATAACAATCCATCCTGAATGTGAAAATTGGTGACATTTTCTCATGTACCCAAGAGATGATAGGTGGTGGCAAGGTTAGGGTCATGCTGATAAAGTTGAGGCCACTCAGATGCCTCATGCCCACATGAATGGAGCACTATTGTGAGTGCAGCAACGGAAGGGCGGTCGAGGCAGTTGATGACATGATTTGTGCTCCCTGTTTTATACTTGATGTTGGGATGGAACTGCTATAGGTATGTGGACCACTTTTGATGGTGGTCAGTCTAGAACTTCCCCCATGTTTGTATGAACTACAAAGGCTTGTGATCAGTGTGGATGATTGTCTCCTTTCCTAGAATGTAATGTTTTCATTGACGTTAGGCTTCCACAATGGAGTACATTTGTTTGTCATAGGTGGGGCATTTCCGGATAATATCTAAGAGTGTCTCACTATGTTTTTCTACTCGATGACCATGTTGAGTGAGAATTGCACCTTCAACATAGTCGGAGGCATCAGTCTCAATCTCGAACGGTTGTTGCAAATCAAGTAAGGAGAGTAATGGAGCTGAGCACAAGCGATGCTTTAGATCATCAAATGCTTGTTGTTGTGTTTGTCCCCATGCAAAATTTTCCTTGCCACTGCCCATGGTTACTTCGCTGAGGGCCCATGCAATATGGGAGAATCCCAACACGAACCTTCGGTCGAAGTTGGCAAGTCCCAAGAAGCTATGAAGCTTGATTAGTGTGGTCAGGGCTGGCCAGTCACAAATGACTTGGATCTTATCTGGATCCACATGTACCCGATGCTCATCAACAATGTAGCCCAATTATTGGACCATGTTCATGCCAAAGGAGAATTTTTCAAAGTTGGATTATAGCTCATGCTACTGCAGAGTGCCCAAAACCTGCTGAATATGCTGCATGTGCTTCTCCCAAGTTCTACTCAAGATGAGGACGTCATATATATATACCACCACAAAAGAGTTAGTGAAGGATCTCAATACATCATCCATCAATCTCATGAAAGTTGTTGGTGCATTTGTTAAGCCAAAGGGCATGATCGACCATTCAAAGAGACCTTCTTTAGATTTGAAAGTTGTCTTCCATACATTAGTTGGTTTGATGGGAACTTGGTGGTAGCGAGACTTTAGGTCAATCTTCTTGAAGAATGTTTCCCCATTGAGTTGGTCAAGAAGGTCATCAATTCGGGCAATTGGGTATTGGTTCCTGACTGTGATTTTGTTTAATGCTCTATAATCAATGCAGAGCCACCAGGTCCCGTCTTTCTTCTGCACCAACATAATAAAGCTTTCACAAGGGGAGGAGCTTCGTTAGATGTGCCCCTTTTGAAGTAGTTGTTGGATATGGCACTTGATTCATCATTTTCCATCAGTGAGCGACGATAGACCGGTTCATTAGGTAGCGGTGCACCAAGGGTTAGATCAATTGGATGCTTGATTTGGCAGTGCATCGGTACCCTGATGGGTGAGGAGAAGATGTATCTGTACTCTTCCACAATCCCGTCCACTTGCTTCTGCAACAAAGAGAGGCTCTGTGTAGAGGTCATGGATGTGGCAACGATCTTCAGTTTATTGTGAGAAAAAATCACAAAAAAGACAAACTTCCCGGTATGTGAAATGATCTTACTGCATTGCTTAGCAGAGATTAAAGAAATAGCGGTAGGCGACGCTACCTCTAGTATTTTGTATAATTGTTTACCCAAAGTAATAATAACACAACGGGGTCTAGACTCATACACATCATGTCTCTTCCACAAATATGGCTGGTCTAAAATAACATCACAGACTTCAAGGGGAGAAATATCACACAATACCTCATCTTTGAAGGGCTTGATGTTGTAGGGCATACGACACTATTGGCTAACGTGGAGATCTCGTCCTTGGCAAAGCCAACTGATGGTGTAGGGATGTGGGTGTGGTGTTATCAACAGGTCCAACTGCTTGAAGACCTCTGTTGAAATTAGATTCTCATGACTACCACAATCAACAATGAAATGCAGTAGAGTCCCCTTTACCCACATCTGTTAGAAAAGGAGGCGTTCCCCTTCCTTTGGTTCTTCTGGATCGCTTGGTTGGACTTTGGTGGTAGAGAAAGTGGAAGTGGGTTCAACATCGATGATCCACTTCCCACTTTCTGGATTTGATTCGGAGTCAGAACCTACTTCTGACTCAGAATCTTTCAGCTCGGCCACCAGTGACTGCTTGGAGAGACATTCTTCGGTGTTGTGCCAAGGGATTTTATGGTATTCACACCATTTTCCTATATCCTTCTTCGACTTCTCATTACCCTTCTTGGGTTGTTGCCTGGACCGGTTGTACTGAGAGTGACCATCTTTGTTGTGTCCCTTGTTTTGTGGGTTGGGGCTGCCTTTTCCCTACTTTGGCTGTGAGGAGTTTGTAGATCCAAACTCTCACCTATTCTGCTTAAATTTCTACTTGATCTTGACAACATATCTATAAGCCGTACCTAATGATGGGTTGTACAGAAACTCCATTTTTGTTTGAATGTATCTATGTAGACAACCGTAATATTTGAGCACCAGATGTCATTCAGAGTCTTTAATACCCAATTTGGTGTGCAGGATATGGAAAATATTGGTGAAATCTAGTACTGTCTGGTCTCTTTCCTAATGCAGCCTGGTCCATCTTGTCTACTGGTCCTCGTAGCTTTCAACATGGTTGTATTGTTCTTTAAAGGAATCCATGAAAGAATCCCATGTGTGGGTGACCACAAATATTGCATATTCCTATATGGCCCTTTGTTTAGAGTAAGTATCCTACTAGTCCTTAACATGGGGGATGACCTTGAGGAGTGAAAAAGTAATTTTTTCCCTCTCGAAAAATTGTGGACCGAAAAATACCCTTTGAGAAGATTCAACCATTTATATACAACATCCGCATCTATCAGTCATTCAAATAATGGAATATCAAAATTTACTTGTACCTTGAAGGGGGTTGCATGGCCGCTTGATGAAGATGCGTCTCCTGTGGGCAGCAGCCGAAGGATATGTGTAAATTTGTCCATCATTTCATTCCTTTTTCGCGCAAGGGCTTCCTCGAGCAACATTTCAAAAGGATATCCTGCTCCATCATCTTTATTCTCATCCCCCATGGGTTGATGTCAGGCCTGACGTGGACGATCTTGCAAAGGCTCGACTGGTTCGAGACCCAACTTGTTGTACCCAGATCTTGTCGGGGACATGCACGAAGAAAAATAAATGAAGAGCAAAGCTCTATGATACTATTGATCTAGATTTAGGAGTGGAATGAAAATAATAACAAACTGAATACAATAACATAGAGATACAGAGAGCAACAAAAAATATCCAGTGAACAATAACTTCTATTGAATAAATAATATAGGATAAAACTGTAATACAGTAGAACCAAAAACAACTTTCTTGAATGGTGGTAGATATCTTTGAGAAGAGATGTGGCTACTACACGCATCTACCTGAGAAAAATGATTACAATGAGGCTCCAGAGGCCTTTTTAACATTACTCATGAATTCCAAAACCCTAGACATCGAAAAACCTAACCCTAGGAGATGAAACACCAAAAGCTATGTGGGCTCTGATGGGTAAGTTGGTACCTCAACTTCTCGGGGTCGTAAATTTTTCATATGACCTCCGTTTTAGGCACGTGATATCCCGTTGGAAATGTCTTTTTGAGAAATACACATTATGCCGTCAAACTCTAACTACAGTTTGAATGTGGCAAGCCAAAAAAACATTGTTTAGGGCCCCATCACTGCCCTGGAAGTACATAAAGATGCTCTGACATGAAAACATCCAAACTAAGTCAGTTGGATTAGGTGGGCAACCACCAATATCCACCTGGAATATGTGTAGGGCTTCAGATAGCCTTGAAAGTGTAGAACCCACAATTACAAAGAATTACAGAAGAAGGTGTTGAACTAAAAACTTTCAAGATAAGCTAGTTGGAATAGGTGGGTGGCCACCAATATCCACCTAGATCAGTCCTCCCCCCTTAGGAAGGGATGGTCTCCATTGCGTTGAGTGCTCTCATTAGGTGAGGAAACTTCTGCTAAATTTGGCCTTGGGTGAGTCACTTTCCTTGGTGTAGGAGTTACCCTGCCTTGAAAACCTAATAAAGTTGGATACTCTGCTAGTGAGTGCCCTTGACCAGTGTGTTCACTATCTGATCAATGGATGTCTATTCCATGTAGTCAGGGTTGAGCTTTGTTGGTGTCAATTGTTTTGCGATCTTTGAGGTGTCCAATAATGGTGGAAAATATGGGCAAAGGAGGTCCACATTGAAAAATGGGTGCAAGCCAAGGAAGAGTGGAGTGTTGAGCTCAAAAGCATTGCTACCCACAACCTTGGTGATAGTGTAAGACACATAGAGAAGTGGGTGAAGCTTCGGATGGGGCCCTGTAAGGCGCTCTTTTTGCAAATGTAACTAGACCTTGTCTCCTGCCTGAAATTGGTGCGGTACCCAGTGTTGATCATGGCGTTGCTTGTACTTAGCATTAGCTTTCTACAAAACCTCATGGACCTATTGGCGGATGTGCTGAATCCGCTCAATGAATCTGATGGATTTGTCGACCTTAGAATGAACATGGGAAGACTCTGCTTATGTGATTGCAAGAGGTAGTGAAACATCAATGGGACCCAATGGTTGGAATCCCAACACCACCTGAAATGGGCTATGGCTGGTGGAGCTATGGAGAGCCCTATTGTAACTGTGTTGAACATAGGGAAGACTCTCATCCCATGTACGCAGATTCTTAGATTTGTACATGTGTACGATGTGCACAATCATCCGATTGATGACCTCTGTTTGGCCATCAGTTTGGGGGTGGAAAGCGATGGATTTAGTGAGCTTGGTGTCCAATAGTGACCAGAGACTCGACCAAAATGTGTTGAGGAACCTACTATCTCGATATGAGGTGATGGTCCGTGGTATCCCAAAATGGACCCACACATGTTCGAAGAAGAGCTTGGCAGTATATGCCATTATGATGCTCTTCTTGCAGGCTATGATAATGGCCATCTTCGAAATCTGATCAACCACCACAAAAACACAATCATTGTCATGCTTGGTGGAGGAAAGGACAAACATGTAATCCATTGAGATGGATTCCCAAGGCCTCTCAGTAGTAGGAAGAGGGGTGTATAAACCTCGCTTCTTGATGGTTGGCTTGGAAATGGCACATGCAGTGTAAGATCTGATATACTTGTTGACGTCTTGTCGAATTTTTGGCCAATAAAAATGTTTCTGTAGAATGGCCACAATTTTCTCTATGCCAAAATGTCCTGCCATCCGACTGTAGTGAGCCTCCCAAATTAGATTTGCATGTTTGCTTGTGGGAATACAGAGGTGGCCCATATGGCATAACAGTCCATCCTGGATGTGAAAATTGGTGACATTTTCTCTTGTACCCAAGAGCTGATAGGTGGTGGCGAAGTCAAGGTCATGCTAATAAATTTGGGGCCACTCAAATGCCTCATGCCCACAAGAATTTTGCACTATGGTGAGTGCAGCAATAGGAGGGCGACTGAGGGAGTCAGCGACATGATTTGTGCTCCCTTTTTTATACTTGATGTTGAGATGGAACTGCTGAAGGTATGTGGACCAATTTTGATGGTGGTCATTCAAAAAATTCTCCTGTGTCTGTATGAAGTGCAAAGGCTTGTAATCAATGTGGATGATTGTCTCCTTTCCCAGAATGTAATGTTTCCATTGACAACAAGATTGCACAATGGAGTACATTTCTTTTTCATAGTTCGGGTATTTCCAGACAGTATCTGAGAGTGTCTCACTATGGTATGCTACTAGATGACTGTGTTGAGTGAGAACTGTGCCTACAACATAGTCAAAGGCATAAATCTCAATCTCAAACGGTTGTTGCAGGTCAGGTAAGGAGACTACTGGAGATGAGCACAAGCGATGCTTTAGATCATCAAATGATTGTTGTTGTGCCTTCCCCCATGAAAAACTTTCCTTGCCACAACCCTTGGTTACTTGACTGAGTGCCCATGCAATGTGGGGGAATCCCAATACGAACCTTCGATATAAGTTGTCAAGTCCCATGGAGCTTTGAAGCTCGGTTAGTGTGGTTAGGGCTGACCAATCACGGATGAATTGGATCTTAACTAGATCCACATGTACCCCATGCTCATCAACAATGTAGCCCAAGTATTGGACCCTGTTCATGCCAAAGTATCATTTTTCCAAGTTGGCATATAGCTTATGTTGCCACAGAGTGCCCAAAACCTATTGAATATGCTGCATGTTCTCCTCCCAAGTTTTGTTGAAGATGAGGATGTCATCCAGATATACCACCACAAAAGAGTTGGTGAAGGGTCTCAATACATCATCCATCAATCTCATGAAAGTTGTTGTTGCATTTGTTAATCCAAAGGCCACGACCAGCCATTCAAAGAGACCTTCTTTAGATTTGAAAGGTGTCTTCCATACATCAGTTGGTCCGATGGGAACCTGGTGGTAGCCAAAATTTAGGTCAATCTTGCTGAAGAACTTTTCCCCCTTGAGTTGGTCAAGAAGGTCATCAATTCGAGGAATTGGGTACCAGTTCATGACTATGATTTTATTTAATGCTTTGTAATCAATGCAGAGCCGCCAGGTCCCATCTTTCTTCTTCACCAGCACAATTGGGCTTCTACAAGGGGAGGAGCTGGGTCAGATGTGCCCCTTTTGAAGCTGTAACACCCCAAGGCCGAGCCCCTGCTGAATTGTAATTATGTTTATAGGCTGGAGAGTCAAGTGGTTATAAGTTAGGAGAATTATGTGTTTATTAGGTTGGTGAGCCAGATTATAAGGCCAATGAGCCTAATTTTGTATATGTAAATACACACATATCATTAATAAAATTACACTGCTGCGTGTAGACCCTCCACGAAGAAAGAGTTATGGGGGAATAAGCTCCACTAGGTGGGGAAGGGGCTAAGAGTCTAGGAATAGGGGCTAAGATAGAGGGCTTACCTCTAAAGAAATAATATTATATTATTATTTCCTAGAAGCTAAGGTTTGATATAACCATGTTGTCCTATGTTCCTGAGGGAAAGGGGGACGAGTGTTAAGTGGAGCTCATGCAGCTTCAGGGAGACATGTGTCAACTTGAGCACATGCAGTTTTAGGTGGGCAAGTCAGCTCGTTCGGGGGTTGGCTGGGGGGATGCTCACGAGTCTCAGGATTCTCAGGACTGTCATGGATCCTTCACCATTGCATCTGTACTCTTGCGAGGTTAGGAACCATGGAAGAGAGCCACACTCCCCACTGATGCACATGTGATTGTAACATGCAGTTACTGGACGTTGTCCTGTGTGTTTTTCCTATGAATCCTGACACATTTATATTCTCCTGAGCCATGCTGTGTCTTAGCATTTGGCTGTTGCCACTTTCAATGTACATGCCCATTTTTTGTTGCTGCCGTCACCCGTGTGTTAGCTGAATGTTGTTGTTGTATTGCTTAGGAGATGAATTAAAGAAGTAGGTTGTCAGGCCTCTGAGCAACTCTCCCAGGTGAGAGAGTTTGCTGGGAAGTGAGTTCTCCTGGAGGGAGTCCCGTAGCAGCTATAGTACTCTGAGACTTTCAATCCAACCTGTTGCTGAATCCCAAGGTAAGGGAGGTGTAGTAGCCAATGGAATTGTATTAGTGAAGGTGTACCCTCTTGGGGTGGATCAGGCATGTGGGGAATGAGGGTTTGTGGGTTGTGGGCATAAGTGGCTCCTGGGATAAAAGATACTTCCTATTGTTCTGTGAAACTTCCTTGTTGTCCTTGCCAAGCCTAAAATTCCCTTGCTCGGTGGATTTTAGTCCCATCTCGAGGGTGACCCATTGTTGAGCGTGATGAGAAACGTGGTCTAAGTCTGAGAGGTTCGTGGAAGGCCTGCATGCAATTGGTGGTCATCTATTAAAATATAAGTACCAATTCTCTATTCGCTATATGCTGTGTATTTGTATTTGCATTATAATTAATGAGTAATGCTTGTATATATATGTTGCATGTATGTGTTAATGTTGCTTCTGCATGAACATGTCTATGAGTAGAGTATTTACGTTTGTTTAATTGCATT
>ML819365.1:60091-74705 GCA_009831015.1 Picea engelmannii
ATTATATATATATATATATATATATATATATATATATATATATATATATATATATATATATATATATATATATTTATATGTGTGAATACAAGATGTTATCTCTATCTTCCGGTTAAGTTTTATATGTGATTATTTCCGCAAAGTTACTCGGTGGCATGGCCTGGCCTGTTGTTTAAGGTTGGGAATGTGACAGAAATGGTATCAGGGCAGTAAAGGAAAAGTTAAGGTTGCTTCGGTAGTGTTACTGTTGGCCCATGAAATTGCTTGTTTTCTACCACCTTTTTCTATCCTTATTTACCTCCATTTCTATATTTCTTGAGCTATTGTGTGTAACCACAAGGGTAAGAATGCACCTCTATTATGTCATTGTGTGTATTAGTTCAAAAATATTAGAGATTGGTTGGGGGTTTACCAAAGCGAATCACTAATCTCTAAAATCTCGCAGGAACATAACAAACACAGTCTGGCAAGATGATGCAGTCAAGGATGCAGTGCAATCCATGGGTTGAAGATGCAAAAGAGGACCTGTTCCATGGTCCAACATTAGGTTTTGTTAATCGGTTCAACCTTTGTGTATTTTTAGGAAGAGATGTTACCCTAATCTTGGGATGCTCTATGCTCCACGAATTGTATAATAGGCCGAACAGAGATAGAGAAGGATTAGCCAGTCAGTCAGATAGCTAAGAGTTATCCTGTATCAAGACTGCAACTTATGTAATCCTGTTTTATTTAATTAAAATCAAGTTTCTTATGAGTTTTTGAGTTTTCATGGCAATTAGTTCACTGCAGCCCTAATCAGGGAGTTGGGCCCGCTTCTGGTTAGGTGTTGTCGACCTATGATATAATTTTGTTGTGGTTTTGTGTGGAATCTGTTAGACCTGTGTGTTCTGCTTCATTTACAGTTTTCCTGGTTTATTTGAATGTTACAGTTATTTATATTCCAACACTAGTAATCTAGTTTTTGATCTTTATTTTACTGCAATGATTGTTTACTTGCATGATCAATATTGAAAGAAGCACAGTCTGCACATACAGTGCACAGTAGCCTGTAAAACATTCAGGCGCATGGGTTGACAAATTAAATGTATTAGGTGGTAAATCTAGACGATATACTAGAACCCAACATTTTGGCACCGTTGCCGGGGATCGAACCCGGGTCACCCGCGTGGAGGCCATTTTGTAGATAAATGAACAGGTCACAAAGTGCTACAAATGGGGTATTACTTGCCCACTATTTTTCAAGATTCAAGGAAGTATGTCCAGGGGTGTGATAGCTGCCAATGAATGGAGCAGCCTGGTAAAGCAGATGAAATTCCCTTGAACCCCCAGGTAGCCCTTGAGCCCTTTGAAAAATGGGCCATTGATTTCGTGGGACCATTCAATCCCCCCTCACAACAGAAAGTCCATATTCTAGTCTGCATGGATTATGTAACAAAGTGGGTTGAGGTGAAGGCATTTGTAAAAGCAACAGAGTAGGATGTTTCAAACTTCCTGTTCGAAGAAATTTTTGCTCGATATGGAGCCCCTAGAGAAATAGTCTCAGATGGAGGAGCATAGTTCACATCACATATGATAGCAGGGTTAATGAAGAAATACAAGATCAAGCACAGGACAACAACTCCATATCATCCCCAGGCAAATGTTCAAGTCGAGAGCACAAATAAGGTACTGGAAAATATCCTCACAAAAACTGTAGCAAGTCATCGTTGAGATTGGGCGAAAAATATGCCTGAAGCACTGTGGGCATACATGAAAACTTGGCAGAATACAACGAGATTTTCTCCATATGAGCTTGTCTATGGAAAATATCTTTTGTTTCCCATAGAGTTCAAAATTAAAACACTTAGAAGAACCTTGGAAGTAGGTTTGGATCTTTCAGAAGCCCAAAAACATTGTCTGGAGCAACTAAACGAGCTAGATGAAATTCGATTAGTGGTTGTCCAAAATACTGCTACAATCCAGGACCAACGTGCTAGATGGCATGATAGGTTTATCAAGAAGAGGACATTTCAAAAAGGGGACTGGGAATTACTCTATGATTCCCGATTAAAGGATTTCAAGGGAAAAATATGCTCAAGGTGGATGGGGCCATATGAAGTTGACAAGGTATTTGACAATGGGACTGTTAGACTGGTAACAATAGATGAGGCACGCACTTCCTTGATAGCAAATGGACACCGCCTCAGAATATATCATAAACCATCTTCTAAAGCCTCCTTTGTTAAATGATTTTCTGATCAAACTGATTTGGAAATCATTAGTATAGAGGATCCTCCCTTTGCCCCTCATCTTGAATTAAAAAAAAAAAAACAACAACAAAAAAACTATATATTAAAAAAAAATAAAAAATAAAAAAGTCTAATAAATTTTTGTTGTGGGTACCTTTCTGGACAGATGAAATCGGTGAAGGCATCTCTGGAATTTTAAAAGTTACACAGCCTCTACAGTGTCTGCTACTCTGAGTTGCTGCTACTCTGGTTTCTGCTACTCTGAGATGTCGCTACTCGAGTCGCTACTACTCCGGATGCCATTATTTCAAAAAAATGTCAATGTGTCCGATGCCACTACTCCAATTTCCGCTACTCCGAGCTGCTGCTACTCTGGTTGCCACTACTTTGAGCTGCCACTACTCCAGTCACTGCTACTCCGGATGCTGTTATTTCAAAAAATCCTGATGTGTCCGATGCTGTTACTCCGAGTTACCGCTACTGTGGGTGCCGTTACTTCAAAATCACCGCTGTACGAGATGCCATTACTGCTGTTGCCGCTACTCCAGTCGCTGCTACTCCGGGTGTTGTTACTTTAAAATCATCTCCATACCAGATGTCGTGACTCTGAGGTGCTGCCACTCCAGCCGCTGCTACTCTTTGGTTGCCACTACTCTAGTTGCCACTACTCTTTGGTTTCCGCTACTTCTACCTCTGCTAGTATGGTTGCAGTTACTCGTTTATACTCCCACCAAAATGGATACCAATATTTCAGCTGCCACCACTTCTGATGCCGCTGATCATTTCGATGCTGTCATATTCCATGACTATAGACGATGCTATTCCTGCGAGGATGCTTCCCCATAACAGGTGAGTTGCCAGGTACGTCTTCGACCAAATTTAATGGATTTGTGTAATATTACACATGGCATAGGCATTCGCGCCTGAGGACGGTCTTCACTTTAAGTTTGGGGGATATTTTATGTCTTTTCCCAAAGAGTCATCATTACCCTCTTTAATCACACGATTTCGCAATCATTACTTAAATATTTTCGACGTCGTTGTACGCATAGGGATTGGACACACACACCAAACCGTTAATCATTTTCCAAGCTATTAAATTCTTTGTCATATCTTCATCATTACTTACCTGCCACATCATTTAATTGTTAAAAAAAACCACGACTCTTTCCACAACACATTTTCTGCAAAACTGTTTTGCCTGTCATTTCTCCTGAACTGGTCGCCGGTACTCCTCGAGAAGGCACAGTCGACGAAATAGAATGGGTGGTGGAGCAATAAGGTATGAGCAAACAAATACTACACAGGTCCGTCGAAATCTGAAAGTCTAGAAAATTTTCCAGAATGTAGGTTGGGACGTGTATTTCAAGAGGTTATAGGGATTTGATGCAGACATTAGAACATAATTCGCCCAAAATTTGGATGGCCACTCCTCCATGGTCCGCGGATTAAAAATCTATTGGCCCTTGACCAAGTTTTAGGAGATTCTTGGTCATGTGACCTATTTTGGGACTTCGACAGCCTGTCGAAGGAAGAGTGCAAGACAAAGCGGAGATCACGAGATCTTGGCCCACTTTTGGGTCCTTTTTGGGTTTGTGGGAATATGTAATGGGATTGGGATGTTGGCCCATGGGTTTTACCCATGATTAGGCCTATTTTTTAATGTATAAATAGATATCTAGGCAATGTAAATAACTAACCTATGATAGATTGACATCTATGTGATGTGTGCTAAGTGCAAGTGATATCTGTAAGTGCTTTGTGCCTGTGCGAGACTTGCAGAGCTAAGTGCAAGTCGTTGTAAGAAGTTGTAGAAAGCTTTGTGCTGTAACGCAAGGAAGAAGGATCTAGCAAGCTACGCATAACTTCTTTCCTATGCAGAGTAAGGGTTTTTGAGGACTCTGTGCTTGTAACCTATTGAAGATGCTAATAAGGAAGAAAAGTTGGTGGACGTAGCCCCAGGGTGGGGGTGAACCACGTAAACACTGTGTTGTTTTGCTTTGTTCCTTGTTCTGATGCATTGATGTGTTATTTGCTAAGTGATTTGAGATGATTAGATAGATCTGTTTGTGATTAGTGCTAATATTGTTAGATCTAATATATATATGAATATGATCAGTGCTTGATCTTGATCTATTTTACATATGCTACGTGCTTGAATACGCTGGATTGTTGTAAATGCTGCGAAGCCCTATTTTTTCAACGAAGTCATTATTGATTTCATATTGTGGAACTAACGGTGCTAAGTGCTTTATTAAGTATTGTAATCACAGATCTCTGTCCCAGCTAAGTTTGCAGAAACTTGAGTCTTGCAACCACCCCTGCCTCTACCTTAGGTGAGACTTCATCTACTTTGCAGGTGTTGCCGAAAGGGTCAATAGTTAGGGTTTTGTTGGTGTGCTGTCATAGTGTTGAAGCCTGGGTTTGTCCCTATGCCAACAAATGGTTCCGTTGCTGGGACCTGAAACTGTGATTTCTGGGAACTTAGGGAGAAGAAGCTTTGTGCAAATATTCAACCCGAAACTGTGGAAGCTCTGCCACATATATTTTTTGCCCTAGTGCGTAGCATTTTACTTGACTTGTGAAGCTTTGTGCCAAGAAAAGAGGTCAGATCTGAAGAAAAGAGGTAAGATTTGTAAGCTCTGTGCTCTGATAAAGGTAAGAATAATAGAACAATTTTAGATCTGGAAGCTTTGTGCTTTGTAGAAGTAAGAAAAGTGGATTTTTTTTTTCTAAAGTATGGATCTAGGTATGTTTGATAGATTCTGTCCTAGTTTGAAAACTAGGGCACTAATAGATGAAAGAAGGTTTGATATGAATAGATTTGATAAGAATAGTGAAAGATATGTTATACCTATTCATAGAAAGAATGTTTGGACTAACAAATGGATCCAGGATCCTAGAAAGAATTTGTTGCAGATTAACTCCTATGATCCTGGCGCGCAATACAGAGAAGTTGGGGATCGTTTAATAGAAAGAGAGGATTAACTCTCTGTTACAATTGCAAAAAACCAAGACATCTTGCTAAGGAATTTCCTGGGAGAAGACCTAGTTGTCTTTGTTGTAAAGCTATGTTCCATGAAGTATTGGATTTCCCTAGAATGATTGCTAAAGTTGAAAGAATGAATCTGAACTAGGAAAACCCTAAGGCAGATTTAGAAATAGCAGAACCCCAGAAAGAATTAGAGAAAGTATTGCTACAGATGAAAGAAACCTTGAAGGACCACCGACATGTTAGATTATCAGAGATCTTTAAAGAAAAAGAACGCCTTGAAGCAATAATGTAACGACCCTGCTTAAATAAATGTATCGGATTATTAATTATAATTAAATTGATAATCTGATTGTCCTAAGATGTTACCTAAACAATAATTATTTCTTATATAATATTAACTAATTAATTATCATTAATTATTTGTTCATAACTATCAATGATTAATTAATTATTAATCGACTCTTTAATTATGTGAGTAAAGAATTAATGGGGTTAATAATTTAATTTATTAAGACTTACGTATACGGGAGGGGATAGGACATTAAATGTAAAGATAAGATAAGATAAGATAATAAATACAAGGGGATAAGATAATAAATAAATGGATAAGGAAATTAATGTAAGGAAGAATCGGTGAAGGGGGAATATGACAGGGAGAGCCTTACAGTGGAAGGCATTCTTTTGGGAGGAGGATTTTTTTTGATTTTTGGGGAGGAAGCATTTTGGAGGGGGACGAGAGTACTGGTTTCTTGGCTTGTTTTTTCTGGTTATGTGGGAGAGTTCTGCAGACTGTGAGTATCATTGCAGGGGCACCGGGTTGCTAGGGGTTTTGGGCATGGGGGCCAGGATTCCTTTCAGTTTCCTAGAGCTAGGGAGCCGGACATGCTGATCCTAGCTGGCTGAGAGGATAGTTGGTTTGGGCAGTGTTGGTTAGTGCATCAGGCTAGGCAAGACAACAACAAGGCAGCAGGGAAGGGACAACCATATCGACGGGAATTAGCATCAAAAGAAGGTATTTTATTGTGAATTGTTGAGTCATTTCCATGCTGTAGATAGATTTTAACTTATGCAGAATATTTATACTTATGTTGTGAATGAATAATTTACGTATGAGAAGGCAATTATATGTTAATTGAATTAAAATTTCGTATTTAATTAAGCTGGGTCTCTACACATGGTATCAGAGCCTTAGTTTGAAATCTGGGCCTAAGGGCCAAGTTCCAACTCCAAGCTCCAGCTCCACCTAGCCTGCAAGCCAAAAACACATTCTCTTTGTTAGTTACATAGATCTATATATAAACAATATGCCCATAATATTCTACACAGTGGAAGTATTAAGTACACTTGCTTCAATTAAACAAACAAAGAGTTGTGTTGTGTTACTTCTAATGTTATTTTGCTTTCATTATGTTGATCTGCACTCTGAAAACCTGTAGACTATAGCTGCATCAGATGATTAGAAGTGTACTTTTAATAATTTTAATTGTATGGAGAKGAARAGCAATATATTAAAGATCTATATAAATAAAGAATTTTGGCTAGAGCCATTTCTATGTAATGATTTTAAAACCCAATCCATGAAAATAAATTTTAATATAAAATACAAAGAAGAAGAAAAACATTTGCTGCAAATTAAAGGAGAGGATTCCTGGAATGGCTATGGAAGCCTAAAGAAGAAAATGGATCCCTTGTGGTGGCTGCAGAATAATTGCTCTGAGATACCAAATGATGTGGATATTGAAACATTATGAAGAAAACAGAATAAACAAGAGACCAGATAATCAAAATCTGAACATACTAAATTGCACAATGCAACATCTAGAAGATACAACTCACCAAATACACAGCTCAAATATCAAAATATATGTAACAACTAGAAAACATGTCATTGTAAAAACCTTTGTAAGGATTAAGCCAAGCCACTCATGGTATCAAGCTATTAAATCCCCATTCATCCTAGTGAAGGGTAGGGATCCGGGTACCTGCAGTTCAAAAATGTCAAACTTCTAAAAAAAAAATAAAAAAAATGAAATCTAGCCAAGAATAGCCACCAAAAAATGGCATTCACCAAAAAGTTGGGATTTTAAAAGAAGGTACAAATAACTTCTATATTAAAGTAGGGGTTTCAAAAACATGCTGGTGTTTCCAAACGATCACTGAAAATGTCCACAAAAAACTGGCTTGAATGAGACTATTAGTGCCCCTACTCGCTACAGCCTACAACCGGAGTGCTTAAGCTACGAACGCTGTGAAGTTCTATGATACACGAAGTAACCACACTCTCCTGGTCCATTAGCATGCAACTTTTCTCGCACAAAGATAAATATATGCACACCTGCACAAAACAGTCATGGAAATGAAACCTCAACAAGCCTGCAGCTTGAGTGATATCCTCGTCCAACAACGGGCCCTGGTTCAGGTTGGACCCTCGACCGGTTCCGGTACCGGTTTCAATTTTTAAAACATTGATTGAGTCTGAGTCAAATTGCAAATTTAAAAGTCAGACTGAATATTAGATAACAATGAGTCATAAATCAAATAGTATCTTATCCACTTTGAATCCTACAAAAGAGACCTATTTTTATCGCAGAATAATGTAGAGATAAGCACAAACCTTGTCCAGGTTCTTATGAATGAGAGCAACATGGTCATTGAACACCACACAATTGCCAAGCGCAGATAGTCGTTCTTCAACTCGTTGCACCACAACTTCATCTGACAAACTACTCCTCAAGTGCTGAAGTTCTTGGTCAGTATTCGTGTTTGGAAGCAAAAGACCATTCTTGTTCCCAGCACAAAGACGCCCAACAATCCTTGTGCCTGCTATAGATGTCTTCACGACAGGAATGACATCTACCAGCTCAGCCTCAAAAGTGCTGTAAAAGTTCTCTAATCCTCCAATGGCCACCAGGCAATATGCATTTGTAAGTTTTGAAAAGACACCGACCTCGCTGGAATTTTCAAACTGAATTTTGGTAGCCATGATGAACAACCAAAGAAATGACTTACTCCTGGCAAAATTCGGCCTTATCCGGGCTCCAAAATTTCAGGGTAGAGTAATCTGCTGTACCGAAGCCAATAGATGTAAACCCAGATCACATTGTGAAGTTAATAGGAGTGAGAGTACAAATTATATGATGAAGTAACAGGCAGTTATGATTAAAGTCTAGATCTGTAACATTCCAGACCCTAAATTTAACCACTAAAAAAAATAAAAAAAAATAAAAAAAAAATAAAAAAAATTGCAATCAGTCAGTCAGTGGGTCGGTGTGCGTTGGACGATCAACAACACTGGGCACTGCATGGGATTTATTTCGAAGAAAGAAACCCAAATTCGCACGCAATCATAGTAGTAAAAACCATAGTATATAATCCATGTAATATAACAAATCGCGCAGAGGGGAAGCCCGTGGGTTTGACCCCGGGATTTTCGCCCAAATAACAATGACGAGCTATTGAACGGGGCCTCTAGTTTAAGAACACCACTCTCGCACTCAACCAAGCATCAAGCGCAAGGAGGAGATTACAAGTGGGAAACCTTTGGCTCATCACATCCAAATGCTTCCTTTAGGTAGTCCGGAGGCAGGCCAAGGCTTTCAGAAAACAAAGACAGCAAGGTCCTACATAGCTCTAGCGTTCCTTCGTAGTACTCCTTCATTCTGGTCCTTTTGTGGACAGGTTGCTTCTTTCACAAAGTGCATTGTCTCTTCTCCCAACCTTAACGCAACTTCCGATTGAATATTGGAGTGTCTTACTGTTGGTAATATATGTCTGCAAAAGAATTCGACTATTAGCTTATGCAAATCCCTTTAAATTTGTTGCAGAACCTGCGGTACGAAATCAATAGCGAATAAACCCACAAACTTCACACTGTTACACAGGCGTATCCACACAACATACCAATGCAAGCGCCTAGTCACCAATGAGGAGCTCCAACGAACCCACGAGTCTGCACCTTTATGCACAAAATGTCTGAAAATACCCAACGAGAAAACAAAACAACACACAAGCCATCGCCCAAGCACAAGCGTCGAACACCAATGCACAAATCATTCACCAAGAAACAATACAAGCCAACCACCAACTCCAGAAACCAAATGCCTGACAAACGAGGAGGAGAAGCCATGAGAAGAGGCCATGGCGGTCGATCGGGTAACCAGAGACCTCGCAAGAGGAAACAATGAGGAAAAGAGGAATTAGGGTTACAACAAAAAAGGTTAGGGTTAAGATAGGGGAGGGGCGCTAGAGGAAGCAAGGCAGGCACGTGGAATCCATGCGTGCCCGCACTTGTTTTTAAATTATTTTGATTTGCTTCTATTATTTATTTAAAAAAAAAATATTTTATAAATTGTGTGTGTTCATTTAAATTTTTTTTGTGTAAAGATAATTAACCTAAATTAAATTAATTTAAAGATAATTTAGGTTAATTTAATTAAATTAATTTAAAGTTAATTAAGTGGTTACCCTAAATTAGGTTAATTTAATTAAATTAATTAAAAGTTAATTAAGTGGTTACCCTAAATTAACCTAAATTATAATTTAGTGTAAAGTTAAACTACATTAAAAGTTAATTAAAATATTAGAGGGTCCATGGGTTTTGAACTCAAGACCACCCACCAAGCGAAGTGCCTCGAGAAGAGCACTAACACCAACATGCCCTCATGAGTCTTTACAAATAAACTCATATACTTAAATAGATTAATGGTAACAGAGTTGCACCAAGGAGAGTAGCTGCAGGGATTTCAATGGTAGCGAGTGCAACATCTCATTCAACACCAATGACGCAGACAGGTCCACGACCATCTTAGGGAACAACTAGTAGGGGCAGGGGTTCTGGGGGAAGGAACTCATTTCAAAGATAGTCGCAGAACCGTGCGCAGGTTCAATCCCGTGTTTCCTGTTGGGGACGTGGAGGACGTCGTTACCAGCGTGACTGCCCAGAGTTACAATTAGGATTGTGCATAGAGAAGGAAAGGCCCCGATGGGAAGAGAAAGTGGCAGCCATCAGATTTACACAACGGTTAATCATCGCCAGGCAGAACATCAATCCACGGTGGTGGAATCATCAGGTGCGCTAAATCATATCAATGATAAGATTTTGTTTGATTCTGGTGCGACAGATAGTTTCATTTCACCATATGTAATAGAAAAGAGTGGGTTGGTAGCCTACAAGCACAATGACTTTAAACAAGTTGAGATGTCTTCGGGGGAAAAACAAGCGGTAGGACCTAGTGTTGATAATTGTATATTAGACCTGGGAGTGTGTACTACCAGGTTGAAGGTATACGTCACTGCTCTTGGGGCGTATGACCTAATCATTGGAATGGATTGCTTAGCAGCTCACCGAGCTTTGGTAGATTGTTTCGCAAAGAGGGCGCTTTGTGTCGATGATGAAGGAAGACCAGTAGAGATCCAGGGTGTACAGAGAAAGGTGTCGTTACACTTTATATCAACTATGAAGGTTAAGCGATGCTTGAGGAAAGGGTGTCGATTGTATGTAGTGGAAGCAGTGAATGAAAGGAAGGGACCCTCATTGGATCAGTACCCGGTATTGTCAGAATTTCAGGATGTTTTTCTGAATGAGTTACCAGGGTTACCTCCTGAGAGGGAGCTTGATTTCACTATTGAGATAAAACCTGGTGCAGAACCAATCTCGAAGACTCTATATCAGATGACAATGCCGGAACTTTGTGAATTGCAAATGCAATTGAAAGAGTTACTAGACTTAGGGATAATAAGGCCTAGCGTTTCACCCTGGGGCGCGCCGTAAATTTTTGTAAAGAATAAGGACGGATCCTTACGACTATGTATAGACTACAGGGACTTGAACCATGCTACAGTGAAAAATAGGTAACCGATGCCGCGAATAGATGACCTCTTCGATCAGATGAAAGGAGCAACAATATTCTCAAAGATTGATTTGTGCTCAGGGTATCATCAGTTAAGGATTAAGGAGGGTGATATCCCAAAAACTACCTTTCGAACTCGGTTTGGACATTACGAGTTTGTTGTAGTACCTTTCAGATTAACCAATGCGCCAACAGTATTCATGAGCCTCATGAACAACATATTCCGAAAGTACTTAGACTTTTTTGTACAAGTCTTGTTAGATGACATCCTCATCTATTCCAAGAATGAAAGAGAACATGAGGAACACTTACTAATAGTGTTGTCCTGCCTTAGAGAGAACAAATTGTATGGGAAGCTATCAAAGTGTTCCTTCTTCCAGAAAGAGACCCACTATTTAGGTCATATCATTTCCGGCGAAGGAATCTCTGTGGACCCAGAAAAGGTAAAGGCCATTATGGAGTGGCCAGTGCTGAAAAATGCCATGAGGTGAGAAGCTTCATGGGGCTAGTAGGTTATTACCAGATATTTGTGGAAGGGTTCTCAAAAATAATGAAATCCATCACCACCTTGCAACGCAAGGGGGTTAGGTATGAATGGACAGAAGAGTGTGATAGTGCATTCATTGAGCTTAAGAGATTACTAACTAGTGCACCAATTCTACAAGTGTCGGATATGGAAAAGGACTTCATAGTCTGCACAGATGCCTCAAAGCAAGGGTTGGGGGCTGTGCTAATGCATGATGGAGGAGTGATAGCTTATGTGTCAAGGAAGTTGAAGAAACATGAAGATTTATACGCAACTCATGATTTAGAGTTGGTAGCTGTAATGCTAGCTCTGAAAATTTAGAGGCACTAGCTTGTGGGGCGAAACTCTGAGCTCAAAACGAACCATCAAAGTCTAAAACATCTCTTCACTCAAAGAGATCTGAATGCCAAGCAAAGGCGATGGAGTGAGTTTATGAGTGAGTATGATTTTGGGTATTCCGTACATCAAGGGAAAGGAAAATGTGGTCGCAGATGGATTGAGTAGGAGACCACATATCTTCTCCTTGGTACCCTTAAAGGTCAATCTGAGGGAAAAAATGTTGACACAACTCCAAGGAGACAGTTGGTATTTAAAGGTTACTTCAAACCTCCAGAGCGAGAGGTAGTTAGATCCAAAGTATGAAGGATATAGTCTGGAAGTAGATGGATTGTTAAGATATAGAGGAAGGATGTACATCCCTGAGAATGGGGATATTCGAAGCATCATACTGAAGGAAGCCCATAGAGTACTTTATTGTGCGCATCCGGGTGTGAAGAAGATGTATACAGATATAAGGAAACTCTTCTTCTGGGTAGGCACGAAGTGCGATGTAGTCCATTTCGTCGCCAAGTGCCTAGAATGTCAACAAGTGAAAGCCGACCACCATCACCCGGCAGGCCTCCTACAACCACATGATGTCCCTATGTCCAAGTGGGAAGTCATCTCTATGGATTTTGTTGTGGGGTTGCCACTCACATCTCATAGACACAATGCCATTCTTGTGATAGTGGATAAGTTAACCAAGAGTTCTCATTTTATTCTGGTTAGAGACACTTACGACGTCACTGATGTGGCACGTGTGTTTGTAAGTGAGGTTATCCGTTTTCATGGGATACCTAAGAAGATCATTTCAGATAGGGACTCCAGATTCACTTCTAGGTTTTGGACAAGTTTACAGTCAACGTTGGGGACTCAATTGAACTTAAGAACAACTTATCATCCTGAAACAGATGGGAAAATGGAGAGAGTAAATCAAGTCATGGAAGACATGCTTGGGATGTATGTCATGGATAATCAAACCTAGTGGGAGAAGTACTTACCTTTGGTAGAGTTTGCCTACAATAACAGTTTTCATAGTTCCATCAGAATGCCACCCTATGAAGTTTTGTATGGGAGGCCATGCAGAATGTCATTGAGTTAGAATAGACTAGAAGACCGAGTAATAGTTGGGCCAAAATTGATTCAGGAGATGGAAGAACAGGTGATTCAGATTAGGCAGAGACTAAAGGAAGCACGGGATAGGCAGAAAAGTTATGTGGATGCACACCGGACCGACCGAAGTTATGAAGTGGGAGACTAGGTTTTCATTCATATCAGGCCTAATAAGAGTACCATACGGTTCAGGAAGGGGACAAAGTTGTCACCTCGATTTATAAGACCGTTCAGAATCCAAGAGAAAATTGGACCCGTTGCCTATCATCTCGTACTGCCACCCCACTTGCATAAAACTCATAATGTATTTCATATACCTGTTTTATGTCATTATGTTGCTGATGAATAACATAAACTAAATTGGAAGGAATTGCAAGTATCATACGTGGGAACCCTCATGGTAGAACCATTACACATATTGGACCGTAGAGTCCGACAACTCAGGAATCATCTGGTAGACCAAGTTAAGGTCCAGTGGGACAAGTATAGACCAGGATCTGCTACTTGGGAAGACGCCGAGACACTACGACGAGACTATCCCTCACTTTTGACCACCTCGAGAATATGTTTCTCGAAGGTAGGGTGTATGTGACACCACCTTTTGACTTAGACAGCCAGGATTACTTGAGACCTATATACTTTATTTTCTAGTCACAGTGAAACTATTAAATGATACACTTAACCTTTAAAATGTATGAACTTTTATGAATGTTTAAATGTTATTGATGATGATGTATGTAATGCGATCTACTATGAGAATGCAAATTGCACGAATGATTAAATGTTATTCATGATGATGTATATGATGCGACATATTGTGAGAATGTGAATTTTATGAAGGATAAATGCTATTAGAATGATGTTGGATATGATGCAATCTATTTTGGTAAATGATAATCTTATGAATGGGTGTCGAAATTGAATTATGGGATATTATGAGATCTATTTCTAACTAAAAAACTTTGATGATAATTTATCGGTACAGGGATACCAAATTGAAATGATGATAGTATGCAATTACATGATGATAATGCATAGAAATGTATGAGTTTGTGTTACAGACTAATCTACGGGTTATGGGCTATGAAATAGCCAAGGGATAATGATGATGAATGTGGATATCATGACCAGTAGCCAAGAAACATTATGGTATGAATATTGTATGTGAAATTATATTGGTTTGGATGCATTTCTATGATATGTGGACCAGTGCAGGATTTCAGGTGAAGAGACTGCCCAAAACTGAATAAACGATGACAAAACCCCCAACAACATGTTGCCACTATATATTCCATTGTAGGGTGTGGACCCTAGTTATGATTAGGAGGGGTGGAGGCATTTCCCACCGTGTATCATCCGAAACCTGAAGTCATGGGAGGATGGTGTTAGTTCACACTCCCCAAGACGTGTGATGATGACTGTCAGATGCCTGCTAGGGAATTTTGGTCGAGATAGCGACACTTCCGCTTACGGGTTCTATTTGGAGTTAGGTCAATATAGTTGATGCTCCAAGATAGTCTAGCAGAGGAAGGATATGAATGGAGATGGAAGTAGGTTAGGGAGGAAGGATGAGTAGTAATAGTTG
>ML819365.1:75558-93817 GCA_009831015.1 Picea engelmannii
AGAGTACTGGTTTCTTGGCTTGGTTTTTCTGGTTCTGTGGGAGAGTTCTGCAGACTGTGAGTATCATTGCAGGGGGCACCGGGTTGCTAGGGGTTTTGGGCACGGGGGCCAGGATTCCTTTCGGTTTCCTGGAGCTAGGGAGCCGGACAGGCTGCTCCTAGTTGGCTGGGAGGATAGTCGGTTTGGGCAGTGTTGGTCAGTGCATCAGGCTAGGCAAGACAACAACAAGGCAGTAGGGAAGGGACAACCATATCGACAAGAATTAGCATCAGAAGCAGGTATTTTATTGTGAATTGTTGAGTCATTTCCATGCTGTAGATAGATTTTAACTTAAGCAGAATATTTATGCTTATGATGTGAATGAATAATTTACATATGAGAAGGCAATTATATGTTAATTGAATTAAAATTTCGTATTTAATTAAGCTGGGTCTCTACAAATAATATGAGACTTTGACATTGACTGTGTTCTAGATGAAGAAACACAGGTGAATATCATGACATAAAGAACTTGGGAAGCTATAGGGAAGCCTGCTATGATTCCTTCATTAGGAGGAATAGGGTTATTCAGAGGAAAATTGGTAAACCTATGTGGAAAACTCACTCAAATACCTATGAATGCCAATGGAACTTCGACTGCAGAAGATTTTGAGATTATTAACTTTATTGAGGACAACAACCTGTTTACCATGTTACTAGGGAAACCTTGGATTGAAAGTGATCAAGCCAGACAAAAAGAAGAAGAAGAAGTCTTGGAACAGAAGAAACAAGAGTTAAAAGATTTCATGACCAAAAATATCGTGCAATCGTCTGCCGCTCCGAATGGGTCGGAAAGCATTGATGGTTCACCACTAGATCGTTGGACCATGCCATAATGGACATAACAAAATTTAATGAGGCTCATACCTGTTGCAAGTAAACCATTTCCAAGTTGCCTATTTATCCCATCGTGCCATGAACAGAGAACACTTTTGCTAACAGAGAGTTTGAGCCCATAGAGTAGGTGAAGTATCTATAGTGACCATTGCGCTCTTGCTAATTATTCTAGTGTAGTATTTGAATTAATCATGACCCTGATAATTTTCATCCTGAGCGCATATGTCCGACGAGCTCACCGTAGTTGAAGAATCAGTGACAAAATAACTTCTCGACTTGATGACTGAAAGAGTCATGTCGGAGAGAGGAGTGTCTACAAGGGTAAAAGCATCATCGACGAGAGGACTGCCAACCACTCCATCCACTGCTCGAGTTGGACCATCCCGACTAGTAGACGAGAAGCAAACTAAACACAGGGATGACCTCACGAATCCTAAGTTGATCCAGAGTATTCTACCTGCCTACCTACCACCTCTAAGTGGCGCAATTAATCGAGAAAATGTGCCCAGAGATTTTGAGTATGCCTTGGTCACTGCATACCTCCCGAAGGGGATACGCGCAGTTCACGTCGACCAAGATAAGATCACAGGGTTGAAGTTTAGCAAATTCAACCTTGATGACAGGAAGGTGTACAACATGCTTGCCCCGCATAAGTATCTAACCAGGACCAAAGGAAAGAATTCCAAGAGAGTTCCTCAATCATGGACCCATAACCTTGCGCAGTCCACACTGCTTATTGTCATGAAGATTCCTAACTTCGGTAGGCATGAAGAAGTGAATGCATGTGTCAAATTGCTACTGTCCTGCTACCATGTTGGATATTTGTGGTTGAACCACTACATCATAGTGGATCTGACGTTGATCAATCAGATCATAGAGCTAACCATTCAAGGCCCTGATCCACAAGAGTTCTACCCCTGAAAGACCATGGATTGCGCTCTTGCTCAGAAGATCAAGGACACTTATGGAGATGTCGAGAAGAGAATGTGAGGCTACAAGGTATATTCTATCCAAAGTGGTGTAGTGCACCTAACTTGTCAATTGATCGCTGGAAAGTTGGTGTGAAAGAATTGACCCACTCAAGTCACAAGGTTCGTAATTGACCTCGCAGGGAAGTGCACAGAGGGAATTCAGATGAATTTGGCACAATACTTGGTGAATCAATTAGAAATGGACTACAGGGAAGCGCAGGACCAAGGATATGAGTTCCACTTCAGCTGGCTTCTCATCTTGATCACAATCATTGCATGGGAGATGACGAAAGGTGCGACCTTCCCGGACATCGAACCCTTTGAACCTATAGCCGCGAAGTTCAGTACACTATTGTACTCAAATGACATGAATAAGCAATGGAAGTCAAATTTCATCTTCTACACTTATTACAACTAGATGAAGACAACCATCTAGCCTGAGCCTCGTATGACCCCGAATACCCTCCATAGGTTTCAGCTTTTGATGAAGGTCAGCGCGAACCGCCATTTCATTTATATCACCATGCACGCCGATGGGAACAAGAAACAACTTCAGTCATACTACAAGTTGATGGAGGATGACTTGGAAGAGATTACCAAGGAATGGTCAACGAACCTCCTTGTTCCAGCAGACCCTGCGGAGATGTCCGATGTAGACAGTCTAGAAACTACACATGATACACCTGGACCTAGCAAGACAAAGAAGATTGAAGAGCCTCATGATATAAACAGTACCTCAGATAATATTTCTTCCATCTCACCTGAGCAAGGAGGTGATGGCGCAGAGCTAGATGGCGTAGAGGTTGAACAAAAGAAAGGCGAGGTCACATCGCCTAGAGAGGAGGAGGACCCCTCGAAGAAAATAAGGGTCTCCCCCTTGAAGCCCTCATCCTTGAAGAAAGTGAAAGAAATAAGGACCAAGTTCTAGACTGTCCTCACTCCAGATGACTTCAATTTCATCATAACAACCCTGAATGATGCTTCACTGGAGATAACAAAGAAGCAGGAGGCTAAGCAGGAGGAGATGTATAACCGTATTGAGGCTGAGCTCCAAGGGGTGCAGTAGGCACTATAGTACAACCGTGTAGTTTCCACTGCGCCTTTGTCAGTAGGCACACCAGAACTGGGAGATGAGCCAACTCAACTCCACCGGATCGCTGATACAGTCGAAGCTTTCTTTCGATGAGCACAGGAAGAAGCAATGCAAGCCACCCAGGATTTGACACAAGTACATGGATTCCTTCTAGATTAATAAGGAGTCCTTCTATATTAACACAGTGCTGCTGAATGGAACAAGTTTTCTCTCCAAGCAAAGTGGGATGAAGAAAAAACACAGCTACAGAAAAGAAAGGAACAGTTGCTCATAGAGCAGCTCAAAGTAAAGGAACTGGTCAAAAAATCACTTCACTCTATGACAGTCATCGAAATAAAGACTGAAGAGCACAGTAGGTGGCACAACTTGAGGAAGTCATCCAAAATCTCCAGCAACACATCGCCGATCTAGAACTCTGCGCAGTGCCCGAAACACCATAGGAGATAAGGGACCAAAGAGAAACAACTGCCCACAACGTAGTTGACAGACTAAAAGCTCTTTCATTGGAATGCAAGCAGCTGAGTAACTGTAGCACCTAGACATATGAAAACCTCACCGAGAATCCATAGTTACAGGCATTGGAGTTGCAGCTCCAAGAAGCAAAGAAACACACAGACACACAACAGGCGCAGCTTAAGGCCCTGTTGCCCATGGAAAGAATGAAGTGGTCTCAAGAGAAACGCACCGCCCAACAACATATCCATACGATTGAAAGAAAAGTGATGAAAGTCACTCAACGACTTCAACCAATGCAAGACAAGGAATGCAAACTATTCATAGAGGTTGAAAGCCAAGGAGTAGAGCTAGAACATGTTGCCATCGTAGCAGAACAATGCCTAGAAGGGCCAGTGAATGACGCAATGATCCAGGAGTTCACCGAGCAAGAGGCCATAGCACAACAACAGGTTGAAGCAGCTCGATCCAAGCTCGAGGTATTCAAGGCAGAACTGATCAGACCAGAGTGAATTGGGACGAGTCATAGGTGAGTGTTAGGGGCATGTTGGCCCTTGACCAAGTTTTGGGAGATTCTTGGTCATGTGATCTATTTTGGGACTTCGACAGCCTGTCGAAGGAAGATGAAGCGGATATCACGGGATCTCAACCCACTTTTGGGTCCTTTTTGGGTTTGTGGGAATATGTAATGGGATTGGGATGTCGGCCCATGAGTTTTACCCATGCTTAGGCCTATTTTGTAATGTATAAATAGATATCTAGGCAATGCAAAGAACTAACCTATGATAGATCGACATCTATGTGATGTGTGCTAAGTGCAAGTGAGATCTGTAACTTCTTTGTGCCTGTGTGAGACTTACAGAGCTAAGTGCAAGTCGTTGTAAGAAGTTGTAGAAAGCTTTGTGCTGTAACGCAAGGAAGAAGGATCTAGCGAGCTGCGCAGATCTTCTATCCTGTGTGGAGTAAGGGTTTTTGAGGGCTCTGTGCTTGTAACCTATTGAATACGCTAATAAGGAAGAAGAGTTGGTGGACGTAGCCCCAGGGTGGGGGTGAACCACGTAAACACTGTGTTGTTCTGCTTTGTGCCTTGTTCTAATGCATTGATGTGTTATTTACTAAGTGCTTTGAGATGATTGGATAGATCTGTTTGTTCTTAGTGCTAATATTGTTAGATCTGATATATATATGAATATGATCAGTGCTTGATATACCAGATCTGATCTATTTTACATATGCTACGTGCTTGAATACGCTGGATTGTTGTAAATGCTGCGAAGCCCTGTTTTATCAACGAAGTGGTTATTGATTTAATATTGTGGAACTAACGGTGCTAAGTGATTTATTAAGTATTGTAATCATAGATATGTGTCCTAGCTAAGGTTGTAGACACTTGAGTCTTGCAACCACCCCTGCCTCTACCTCAAGTGAGACTTCATCTTCTTCGCAGGTGTTGCTGAAAGGGCCGGTAGTTAGGGTTTTTTTGGTGCGCAGTTATAGTGTTGAACCCTAGGTCTGCCCCTGTTCCAAAAAAATCAGAGTCACAGAGGAAACCATTGCAGTAGCTAGTGGGTTTCCAATATCCGGTCAGCGATGGTTTGTCTGGAAAACACCAACCTGGAATTTTCAGAGCTGTTTCTGCATGAAGGCAAAGAAGTAAAGTTGAAAGGGAAAGGATATGAACGGACTTCTCTACCACCTCCATGGGATGAGGTAGCACTGTTCGTCATAAGGTATGTGACATGTGAAGGCCACCCCTCTACCATTTACAAATATCATCTCAAATTTCTCACATCTCTGCATTTCCAACAATGCATAAAAATGCCCCATTTTCTATGGAATAACATTCATCGGATGGCACGAGCATATCAACGCTCACGCCAACCACTCAAAACCCTCACAAATCATGGCCTTGTTAATCTACTAGTCATGCATGCGCTAGAACAAATATCTGTGAGTTAGTCGCAGTTCATAAGACTCTCAGAAGAGGAATTGGTAGAACTTATCCCAGAAGTAGCAGAAACCCTAGCAGAGAGAGATGGGCTGAGCAGTTTGGCAGAGGATGGAAAAACTATTGTAGAAGGGTAGAGAATGGGTGCTGATACACAAGAATCAGCCTCAGATGAAGATGAGGAAACAAGGAAACCATTAATGGAAGTTAGAGAAGTTGGGGGAATGAGGCAGGTCATTAACTTGGATTCAGAAGAAGAGGAAGAAGAGGGTTCTATTTCTCCAAACCCTTTTCTTGAACAATAAAGAGATGCTGCTACTCCCTCAACAGATGAACATGAAAGAGATGCTGCTACTCCCTCAGTAGATGAAAAAGAAAGAGAAGCTTCTGTTCTGCCCATAGATGATCGTGAGATGGATGCTGATACCCATTCATATGATGAGCAGGAGAGGCATGCTGCTACTCCTCCAATCTATGAACAAGAGGTAACTGACACTGTCACACAAGAACCAACACCAAAACTTTATGAATTTCGTGTCTGTGAATATGGTGTAGCTACTCGTCCCATCGGTGAGCAGGTAATGACTGATGCTATAACACAAGAACTAGCATCAGAACAAGCCATTCCTGAAAACCCTATTTTTGAAGACATAACAACTACTCCTCCAATTTGTGAGCAAGAAATGACTGACGCCGTTACACAAAAACCAATATCAGAGCATGCTGCTCTTGAAATTCCTGAATCAAAGTTGGGTGCTTCTATTCCAGGGGAAGTGCGAGATAAACAAGAGCCAGGCATGGAGGCTACAGGAAATGAAGCTCATAATGAGGTTCCTCCTAGGGGATGGGCTGAAGGAATTCCCATCAAACATGGATTTTTCAAATTTTGTGCAAAGAGAAGAACCCCTATTCAAGACCGTTATAGGAAAACCTTTAGAGAAAGTCTGTAATTGAGGATTGAGAATGCCAAGCTAAAGAAGCAGGTGCTCCGCCTGAATAAATGAGCATGAAGATACAAAAGAATTTCCAAGGAAGAAATGAGGAGAAATGTCAAGGAGACTATTTCGATAGCTACCCAAACTGCTGATACTCCCACAATATCGACAATTACTCAAATTTCCGATACTCCTAGAGTAACAACAACTACTCAAACTAAGTTGGTATTTCATACAGTAACTACTTTGACCGAGCTTATCTTGCACACCTATACAATACCAACAGCTACTCAAACTGTCGATACTCCCATAGTAACAACATCTACTCAATCTGAGCCAATGAAAGATGCAACTGAAGCTCAGTTAGTTTTGTTGAAAGCCAAGATATAGAAGTGGAAGAAAACTGTAGCCCAGTTTCGGAAAGGAGCTGTCCCTTCTTCAATGCACCTAAGGACATTGAAAGACATAAGGGACCAGGTTGCTAGAGTCATTGGTGACTATGAGGAAAAGTTGGAAGAAGAGAAGAACAAGGGCAAGAAACAAAAGGAAAAGATTACAGAGATGGAGGCATAGATACAGAGGTTAAGAGATGAAAAACAGGAGATGTATGATATCACCCAGCAGGTAGTAACATGTCGCTCCCCTTCTCTTAGCTATGCCTTGTTCTTTCATGAACAATATTTATTTTTCTATCTGGAATGTATTTACCAGGAGATGGTTTATAATATTAAAGACCCCATACAATTTCTTAGGACTTTGAGAAATCATGACATCCTCACACAACATCTCATGTGTGAACTATACATGCACAACTACATGCTATGAGATGATAAACAATTCAATCCAGTTCCTTATGTGGGAGATGTCCAATTGAGGGCCTTCCTTTTCTACACCCTTAAGTAGGTGAAGTAGAAGAAAACACTTGATTCTTTTGAGGAAAATCAGGTACACAAACCCCTTTAGGTTAGAATGGAGAAATTTCAAGTTGCACAGATCATCAACAAACATAACTATTTCAGACGGATTCCCAATTGGCCACAGAATATGGAAACTACAAAACAATGGTGTGCTGAGCTTTGCATAAAATAGTTGACCCATTGCAAGGAAGAGGCACTTGAAAATTGTGACCAGAGATGGGCCCTATCACCACCTGCTGTCAGGGAACGAGAAGCATTTGGGGCTCCCAATTTTCGTAGAGCCATGGAGAGAATATCCAGGTATATAACATGTATGAGGTTTGGTCAGGTTTGATGGCTAGGTTTGAGATTTTCATTCCCCATCATTTGGATGCCACTTGATCAATATCAACCTGATTATAAGGTCCAGGGAGAATGGTGGAAGGATATAATATTGACTGGGGGATATAAGTTTCCAGGGAAAAATATGGCTGAGGCATATGACATAGAAGAATTTCATGCCCAACATCAAAATTCCAACCCAGATCTGTGAAAGCGATGGCCTGCACGAGGACGTGCACATGACTAAAGTTTGGGGGAGATGTTGGCCCATGAAATTTCTTGTTTTCTACCACCTTTTTCTATCCTTATTTACCTCCATTTCGATATTCCTTGAGCTATTGTGTGTAACCACAAGGGTAATAATGCACCTCTATTATGTCATTGTGTGTATTGGTTCAAAAATGTTAGAGATTGGTTGGGGGTTTACCAAAGCGAATCACTAATCTCTGAAATCTCAAAGGAACAGAGAAAACATAGTCTGGAAAGATGATGCAGTCAAGGATGCAGCGCAGTCCATGGGTTGAATATGCAAAAGAGGACCTATTCCATGGTCCAACATTAGGCTCTGTTAATCGATTCAGTCTTTGTGTATCTCTAGGAAGAGCTGTTACCCTAATCTTGGGACACTCTGTGCTCCATGAATTGTATAACAGGCTGAACAGAGATAGAGAAGGATTAGCTAGTCAATCAACTATATAAGAGTTATCCTGTACCAAGACTACAATTGATGTAATCCCATTTTATTTAATGAATTTCAAGTTTCTTCTGAGTTTCTGAGTTTTCGTGGCAGTTAGTTCACCGCAGTCCTGATCGGGGAGTTGGGACCACTCTTCTGGTCAGGTGCTGTCGACCTATGATATAGTTTTTTTGGGGTTTTGTGTGGAATCTGTTAGACCTGTGTGTTCTCCTTCATTTGCAGTTTTCCTTCTTTATTTGAATGTTACAATTATTTACATTCCAACACCAGTAATCTAGTTTATGTTCTTTATTTTACTGCAATGATTGTTTACTTGCATGATCAATATTGAAAGAAGCATAGTTTTCACATATAGTGCACGGTAGCCTGTAAAACATTCAGGCCCCTGGGTTGAAAAATTAAATGTATTAGGTGGTAAATCTAGACGATATACCGAAACCCAATAGTTACCCGACTGGGTTTACCGATGGAGGGACTTTACAAATTGGTATTAGAGCCAAGGTTTCGACACTGAGCCTGAATGGGCCATGTTAGTGGTTAGCGAGACAAGATTTCAGACTGAATTGTTGTCGAAAGGGACAAAATGGAATTTCAGAGCATTCCAGAGTGCCAAGAGAGTACCTTGGCCGTGTTATGAAGCTCAAGAGCTATAACGGTTTATGCAATGGTGGCAGAGAAAGAGACTGTAGTAACCATGGGTTTGGAACCGCAAGGTTTGAAGTTGGGCTGTAAGATCTGCACAAGGGAAATACCAATGTTTTCCAACCGTCAGATCTAGAAGGAGATGCATGAAGGTTAACCCGGAAGTCCTTCAGACTTTGCGACTTCGGCGAAGTTAGGTGTTAAGATGTAAAAGAAGGGCTGAAGCCCAAAGTGTTGAAGTCCCTAAGGGGATCTACACCATAGATCCAGGGATAAGCCTTACTGTTATATCAATCCAAGAGTAGAAGGTAAGGTGCGTGGTGAAAGGAGGATCTCAACCATCAGATCTATGCGCAAGTGGTTGTGAGCCATGTATCTCAAAGGCATTCAAAATTCAACATTCATGATTTTTTGGATGTGCAAAGGTGAAATCCTCCGAAGTCTTGGATCCCCGAAGCTTCGAAGTCCTGGAGCTTCGAAGCCTAGAATTCCATAGCAAGATCAGTCATTGGATGATGGGAATCCAAGGACCATTGATCCACCCCACTTTGTGAGTTCACCAATGTGGCACTCCGGGAGATTGGTTGTGATGTGCGTTGAAATATTCTGAAGCTGGAGCCCAAAGTTTCAGAGCTTCGGATAAGCACCAAAATCATAAGCCCCAGGTCACAACCGTGGTCACATGTAAACCAATGGATGAATAAAAGGGGCTAGTGCCTGAAATTTTGTTGCAGAACATAACTAGGCTTAGAGATTGAAGCCCGAGGGGTTCTTGAACGACCAATACATGCAGAAAATGGATTCTGATATTCTTTCTGTTGAATCAGATTGTTTAAGTTCCTAGGGAAAATTATTAAAGACTGAGAACCTGACAAAAATCCAGTTGACTGAACATTCTTACGGAGTTAAAAATTGACGAGCCGAACCGAGTTGTTGCATAGTACAAAGAAATGGAGGAGGCACATAATGCTTGCAGTTCAGAGGATAAAGTTATAGTAATGGATGTCCATTTGGGAATGGAAGGAAAAAACTCCAATGGGCATGGGGAAGAGATATATAAAGAAGGAAACATAATGAAAATCATTGAAAAGTTGCAAAAAGATGTCTAGACTCACCAAGAAGATAACAAAAAGATCATAAAAGCCAAGGAGCAACAGGGAGAATTGAAAGTGAAGTTGATGCAGAGCCTAGAAAGAATAGAAAATAATTTGGATAAGGAGAGTGGCTCTATCAAAATAGGGAGTCACGAGACCCCTGATAAGAAAGGAAGATCAAGGAGCATTAGTAGGCATCACCGTCACTCCTCGAAACACTCCAATAAGATAGCACACAATAGTTCAAGTCCATCTCCTACTAGAAAGCATAGGAAATATGGAGTGTATGAACTGAAGGGTGAAATGAATAAAATCAAGCCTCCTAATTTTGACGAAGAACACAAGAAAGATGAAGATGCTGAGACATGGTTTCTAGGCATGAGGAAATATTTCCAACTGCATAACTACTTTTCTCATGCAGAGGGAATAATTTCCATTTAGCAACTTAAAGGAAAGGCATCCATATGGTGGGATCATCTTGTGCAAGTACAACACGTTAGAGAGAAGAATGTTACATGGAGGGAATTCAAGAGACATTTTGAAAAGAAGTACTTAACTAAGAGGTATTATGACAAGAAAATGAAAGTGATCTTTGAACACAAGCTGAGAAGTATGTCCAGTTTAAACTGCCATAACAAGGCATTCACTTGCTTGGATGATGAAGGAAATCGGAGAGCAGTCCAAGGAATTCCCAGGGCAGTTGCTATTAGAGAAATTTCAACAATGCAGCTGAAGAAATGCTACAGAAAAGTCTGTCAAATATTTGCAGCTCATATGGAGGAAGCATATAAGGATAAGATGCCAATTCTGGAGGACCATGTAGTCCTAGAAGATTTTGAATATGTGTTCAAAGAGGTACCAGGACTACCTCCAAAGAGAGATATTGATTTCTCTATAAATTTGACGCTTGGAGCAACCCCAGTGTCAAAGACTCCCTACAGAATGAGTACACCAGAGTTGAAGGAACTGCAAATGTAGCTTGAAGAGATTCCAAAGAAGGGGTATATCCACCCAAGTGTATCACCTTGGGGTGCCCCAGTATTGTTCGTAAAGAAGAAAGATGGAACGATGAGATTGTGCAATATCCTTTACCAAGGATTGGTAATCTCTTTGATCAATTGAAGGATACAAAGATATTTTCGAAGATAGATCTCAGGTCAGGATACCATCAGGTAAGGATTAAAGAGGAATAAATCAACAAGACCGGCTTCAAAACAAGGTACGATCATTATGAGTTCACAATGGTGCCATTTGGGTTATCAAATGCACCCCTTACTTTTATGTGCTTAATGAATGGCGTTTTCAGGAAATATTTGGACAAGTTTGTCATTGTCTTTCTGGATGACATCCTTGTATATTCCAAGTCAGAAGAAGAGCATGAGCATAATTTGAGGATGGTGTTGCAAGTGCTAAGAGAGCATCAGTTGTATGCCAAATTGAGCAAGTTCTCATTTTATCAAAACATAATTCACTATTTGGGGCATATCATATCAGAAGAAGGGATAGTCGTGGACCTTGAAAAGATCGAGGCCATTAAAGGGTGGACAACACCTAAAAATGTAACAGAAGTCAGATCCTTCATGGGTCTATATGGCTACTATAGAATGTTCATTGCAGGGTTTTCGAGAATAGCTCACCCTATCACTTCCTTGCAAAGGAAGGGGAAGAAATTTCAATGGACAAAAGAATGTGAAAGAAGCTTCCAACAATTGAAGAAACTGTTAAGTAGTGCTCCAATTCTGAAGATTGCAGATCTGAATGAAGATTTTGTGGTTTGCATAGACGCATGTAAAGAAGGACTAGGAGGAGTCCTAAGCCATAATGGGTTTATGATATATTTTGAGTCCAGAAAGTTGAAAGAGCATGAAAGTCTCTACGCCACTCACGAATTGGAGTTGGAAGCCATTGTACATGCTCTAAAGAAATGGATACATTACCTCATGGGAAAGAGGTTTGAGCTCAGGACATACCATCATGGTCTGAAGTATTTGTTTGATCAACCTATATTGAATGCTAGGCAAAGCAGATGGTTGGAATTCCTCTGTGAATATGACTTTGATATCAAGCACATAAAAGGAAAGGAGAACAAAGTGGCCAATGCACTCAGCATGAGAGTGAATGAACTGCATGCTACAACCATCAACATGTATCAGACAGATCTCCAAGGAAAAATTTCTGAGGCTGCAAAAGTTGAGTCGCAATACATAGAATTGGTAACAAAATTACAATAAGGTAAAATGCAGTAGAATGATGAAGATTTCAAATTGGGAATTGATGGAATTATCTTGTACAAAAACAGAGTTTGTGTACCCAAATCTTCGGAATTGAAGAGTGCAATTTTAAAAGAAATGCACAACGTACCTTATGCAGGACACCCAGGATATCAGAAAACAATTTTAGTAGTCAAAAGCCAATATTATTGGCCAGGCATGAAGAAAGAAGTGGCTGATTTTATTGCCAAGTGTTTGAAATGTCAAAAGGTAAAGGCTGAACATAAACACCCAACAGGTTTTCTACAACCATTACCCATCCCTAAATGGAAGTGGGAAGTGGTGACAATGGATTTCATCACATGATTTCCCAGAACAAGCAAGCAACATGATGTAATCATGGTAGTAGTGGACAAGCTTACTAAAGCTGCCCATTTTATTCCATTGAAGACCACTCAGAAGGAAACTAACATTGCTGATATCTATATGAGGGAGGTAGCACAACTGCACGGTATTCCCAAGACAATTGTGTCTGACAAAGACCCAAATTTTACCTCAAAGTTCTGGAGAGGACTATTCAAGGGGTTCAGAACGAACCTAAACTTCAGTACAACCTATCACCTTGAGTCAGATGGACAAATAGAAAGAATAAACCAAGTGATAGAAGTCATGCTAAGGATGTATGTGATGGACAAACCATCTAAATGGGAAGATTATGTACATTTGGTAGAATTTTCCTACAACAATGGGTATCAAGCATCATTGAAGATGAGTCTGTTTGAAGCACTTTATGGAAGAAAGTGAAACACCCCAATAAGCTAGGACAATCCTGCTGATAGGGCAGTGGTTGGGCCGGAGTTGCTCAAGGAAATGGAAGAGAAAATGCTAAAGATTAAACAAAATTTGAAGGATCCCCAAGACAGACATAAAATTTATGCAGACAAAGGTAGAAACCACAGAGAGTTTAAAGTGGGTGACCATGTTTTCCTGAAGGTGAAAGCCAACAGAAGTTCCCTGAAGCTGGGAAGCTGTTCCAATTTGGCAGCCATATTTTGTGGACCGTTTGAAATCCTAGAAAGGATTGGACCAATAGCTTATATGCTTGCATTCCCTGCATCCATGACTGTTCATAATGTATTTCATGTATCATTGCTCAAGAAGTATATAGCTGATGCTAATCATGTGATTGATTGGAATGTGATCCAGGTGGAAAAAGAAGGCCCTTTACAAGTGCATCCTGTGCGCATACTGGACTTGAAGAGAAAGCAACTCCAGAATTGAGTCGTAAAGCTTGTAAAGGTTCAGTGAACCTGGTACGGTCCCAAGGACACAACGTGGGAGCATGAAGATGCTATGCGGGCAGAGTACCCACATCTTTTTGAAGATTTTGGAAATCTTGTTGTTGTTGTGTAAAGAGTTTCACTTAGGACAATGCAAAAATAAGGGGAGGGGATTGTAACACCCCAAGGCCGAGCCCCTGCTGAATTGTACTTATGTTTATAGGCTGGTGAGTTGAGTGGTTATAAGCTGAGAGACTTATGTGTTTATTAGGTTGGTGAGCCAGATGCTAAGGCCAATGAGCCTAATTTTGTATATGTAAATACACACATATCATTAATAAAATTACATTGCTGTGTGTAGACCCTCCACGAAGAAAGAGTTATGGGGGACTAAGCTCCACTAGGTGGGGAAGGGGCTAAGAGTCTAGGAATAAGGGCTAAGCTAGAGGGATTACCTCTAAAGAAATAATATTATATTATTATTTCCTAGAAGCTAAGGTTTGATATAACCGTGTTGTCTTAAGTTCTTGGGGGAAAGGGGGACTAGTGTTAAGTGGAGCTCATGCAGCTTCAGGGAGACATGTGTCAACCTAAGCGCATGCAGTTTTAGGTGGGAAAGTCAACTCATTTAGGGGTTGGCTGGGGGGATGCTCATGAGTCTCAGGATTCTCAGGACTGTCACGGATCCTTCACCATTGCGTCTTTATTGTCGTGAGGTTAGGCACCCTTGAAGAGAGCCACACTCCCCACATGCGATTTTTTCCTGTGAATCCCGATGCATTTGTATTCACTTGAGTTGTGCTATGTCTTAGCATTTGGCTGTTTCCACTTTCAGTGTCCATACCCATTTTCTGTTGCTGCCATCACCCGTGTGTTAGCTGAATGATGTTGCTGTATTGCTTAGGAGCTGAATTGAAGAAGCAGATTGTCATGCCTGTGAGAAACTCTCCCAGGTAAGAGAGTTTGCTGAGAAGTGATTTCTCCTGGAGGGAGTCCCATAATAGCTACAATACTTTGAGACTTCTGGTCCAGCCTGTTGCTGAAGCCCAAGGTAAGGGAACTTGTATTAGTGAAGGTGTACCCTCCTAGGGTGGAGCAGGTGTGTGGGGAATGAGGTTCTGTGGGTTGTGGGCGTAAGTGGCTCCTGAGATAAAATATCCTTCCTGTTGTTCTGTGAAACTTCCTTATTGTCCTTGCCAAGCCTAGAATTCCCTTTCCCGATGGAGTTTAGTCCCATCTCGGGGGTGACCCAATGCTGAGCGTGATGAGCAACGTGGTTTAAGGTTGGGAGGTTCGTGGAAGGTTTGCACGCAGTTGGTGGTCATCTATGAAAAGATAAGTACCAATTCTCTGTTCGTTGTATGCTGTGTATTTGTATTTGCATTATAATTGATGAGTAATGTCTGTATATATATGTTGCATGTATGTGTTAATGTTGCTTCTGCATGAACATGTGTATGAGTAGAGTATTGACGTATGTTTAATTGCATTAGATAGATATATATTTATATGTGTGAATACCAGATGTTATCTCTATCTTCCGATTAAGTTTTATATGTGATTATTTCCGCAAAGTTACTCGGTGGCATGGCCTGACCTGTTGTTTAAGGCTGAGAATGTCACATAAATGGTATCAGAGTAGTAAAGGAAAATTTAAGGTTTCTTTGGTAGCGTTACCCATCCATCTTTTCCGGCCAAGGGATGTTACAAAATAAACTCTTGGATTTGGCACTTGATTTCATCATTTTCCATCAGCGAGTGATGATAGACTAGTCCATTAGGCAGCGATGCATGGGGGGTTAGATCAATTGGATGATTGACTTTGGAGTGTGTCAGTACCCTGGTGGGTGAGGTGAATATGTCTCTATACTCTTCCATGATTTTGTCCACTTGTTTCTACTGTAAAGAGAGGCTCTATGTAGAGGTCATGAATGTGGCTGCGACCTTCTACTTACTGTGAGCATGGATCACAAAAACGATGAAATTCCTGGTATGTAAAATGAACTTACTGCATTTCTTAGCATAGATTAAATAAATAGAGGTAGGCAACGCTACCTCTGGTATCCTATATAATTGTTTACCTAAAGTAATAATAACACTGCAGGGTCTAGACTCATACACAACATCTCGCTTCCACAAATATGGCTGGCCTAAAAGAACATAACAAACTTCAAGGGGAGAAATATCACACAATACTGTGTATTTGAAGGGGTTGATGTTGTAGGGAATACACCACTGTTGGATGACATGAAGATATCTTCCTTGGCGAAGCCATCCGATGGTGTAGGGATGTAGGTGTGGTGTTATCGACAAGTCCAACCGCTTGATGACCTCTGCTGAAACCATGTTCTTCTGACGGCCGCTATCCATAATGAAATGTAGTGGATTCCCCTTTTCCCACATCTGTGAGTGAAAGAGGAGTTTCCCTTCCTCTCGTTCTTCTAGTTCGCTTGGTTGGACTTTGGTTGTAGCAACTGTGGCACTGAATTCGACATTGATGATATACTTCCCACTTTCTATATTTGATTTGAAGTCAGAATCTATCTCTAACTCGGAAGCTTTCAGCTCCACTATCAGTGACTGCTTGGAGTGACATTATTTGGTATTGTTCCAAGGGATTTTATGGTATTCACACCATTTTCCTGTGTCCTTCTTCGACTTCACATTACCCTGCTTGGGTTGCAGCTTGGACTGGTTGTCCTGAGAGCAGAAATATTTGATCTATCCCTTGTTTTGTGGGTTGTGGCCACCTTTTCCCTACTTCAACTGTGAGGAGTTTGCAGATCCAAACTCTCACATATTCTTCTTAAATTTCTTCTTGATCTTGACATCATATCTATAAACCACACCTAATGATGTGATGTCAAGAAACTCCATTTCTATTTGAATGTATCTATGTAGACAAATGCGGTATTTGAGCACCAGATGTCGTCCAGAGTCTTTGATACCCAATTTGGTGCATAGGGTATGGAAAATATTGGTGAAATTTGGTACTATATGGTCCCTTTCCTGATGCAGCGTGGTCCATCTTGTGTGTTGGTCCACAAAATTTCCTCACATCCATCATAGTTAAACTAAAGATTTATGATCACATAAAATAAAAAAGAAGATGGTTTGCATGGATAAGAGAACTTTAACATAGTGGAAACATGGGAAGTTCAAATAAAGATAATTATAGATCAATCTCAAATACTTTATACTAAAAAATCAGAGTTACAAATCACAGTCAAAACTAATCCCAAAATAGCTCTCTTTAAATTTATGAAAAAATATATAGTCTATTACAAAGCCTTGAAATTTAAATGTGTTTGTCCTTAGGACCAGGATTGGGGCTCCCATGGACCATAAATAAAATATAAATGAGAAGTAATATTGTAGAAGGAGGATGGTGGCGATAATAGAACAACAAGACCTGGAAAGAAGACAAGGAGAAGTTATCAGACTTTGGTTAAACCTTTCTAGTCAAAGAAGCGAAGTAACTGGATGAAAGAAATGATAAAGAAAGAAAGATGTGATCAACATAAACTTACTATGATGGTATCTCGTGTCTTCACTTGCTTGTTTCTATCCTTTTTTTGTCTTCATTGACGATTATAGGAACCGTCTCAACTGTTTCTTTCCCTTCATTGGTTAATTTGTCCATTGCTTTTTTGAACCATTCTTTAATATAATTTTTCATTGGTGCGACATTTATCTCATGTCGAATTTTAATATTGAATAAATCACCTTCCAAGTCTCTTAAATCAAGAGAAATACCATGTACTGCTTATTCAATATCTTGATTTTTCATGGAATAATCCACTAGCCAATTGTCTATGTCATCTTCATTATATCCGAGTTTGCCATATAATTTTTCAACTGATAACCCTTTAAATATCTCAACTTGTTCGTCAAACTGTTGCTTTGTTAGGAACAATGAGTTGAGAATTAATTTAAGGTATTGTACTTTGTTAGTACATTCTGTTAGGTCTATTTCCGTGAGCCTCTTGAACAGTTCTTCCCTTTTCAGTATGGCTTCGCTACATGCTTGAACAATGCTATTCAAATTTTTAATCTTTTCCTTCCAAAAAGAATTAATTATTTTATCCAACTTGGGGAAGGAAAATATTCGTCTCATATTCTTAGTTCCATCATGTTAGATACTCTGTTTCCAAAGGGTAATACAACATCAATGTAGAAACCTTCTTAGTTCTTCATATCAACTTGCAAATATTCATGGAAGACATGTGCCCTCGAGCCAAAAGAAACAATATTTTTCTAAACCTCCCATGCCTTTGTTATCAATGACATTCTCTTCTTAATATTTATTTCTACATAAATCCTGACTGATGTGAGTAGGATTGAAGGTCCTTTCAACTTAACAACAAGTGTGGTAGGTTTGACTATTGACAAAGGACTGGCAAGAAGTGGAAGAAGAATTAAGGTGTTTTCCATCTCCCCGATCCTTTCGTTAACTTAGTGTTTTCTACTTCCGAACCACCAATAGAATCTTTAAGAGAATCCCTAGTTGCTCTGTGAATTTTAAAGATTTGGGACGACTGCATATTTTTTAGTTCAACCTTTGAACGATATTTGCTCTTCTTATTTTTCTGATCACCTTTTTTAATAATCAATTTTTTAGATTCCTTGTCAAAAACAACACTTTGGAAAGTAAATGAGTCTTCTTCACTGAAGGTCTCATTCTCAACGATCTCTAATGATGAATTTTGTTGGGCCATATTACCTGAATGATCAATTGTGGGAAACATTTTCTCAATATCCTCCTTCATCTCCATGTCTTCAAGAGAGAAGCTATTGATGCCATTTTCTATGAGATTGTCTT
>ML819365.1:93864-106461 GCA_009831015.1 Picea engelmannii
ATTCTTCTCTCTTCCTCTGCATAAATACTTTTGGTGATTTTCCTAGTCAACTGAGCCGTTGGAGTATTGCTTCGGGATGTGGTAGTTTTAGGAGTAACAATTGGAGACTAGGCACTCTTTTCACTGGGACCCTTTCCTTTTTACTTGTAAAACTCGTTAGTACTAAGTATTGTTTCCAAGTCACCAACATTGTGTACATGAGTGCCTTGGTTGTTATATTCTTCTTCATTCAAAATAGTATGAATGAACGAGTTGTTGAATCCTACTGACAACATATGTTCCACAAATATTTGAATAGGGTCAAACCCTTTTATCTTTTCAGCATACTTCATATTTACATTGTTGAAGTGATTAGAAAACTCATTGATTTTATTTATGTTCCTGAATATGAAGTCTCCAATTTTCCACGGCAAGGGGATGAATTGATTTTTCCATTTTTTGTGGAAAAAGTGCAGCCATAAATTTTATTGCCTTGCCACTTCCGTAATAAACAATTTATCAGATACATGGTATGGAAGAAAAAATGGATTTTCTTTGGAACAAAATATCCTGATGACACTGATTTTCCATCTGTTCTATCGTTCCCTTTTTCTCCAAGAATTTATTATCCTGTTCAGATATCCTGGGGGTATTTTTACCAAACAACAGTCCTTTGAAGACTGAAACAAAATCATTGTAAACTTCGTAAAAATAAAGGGAAGTCTTGTGTCTTCACAATGCTTGATACCAGAAGGTAACTGGATGTATTTTACAGTTCACCCTCTTACATATATTCAATTTCGGAAATTGAAAGGAATACACTATCTCAAATACCAAATAGGAAGCCATAAATAATTTCTTGTCCCTTTTGTAATGTGATAATTGAGATGGGATTTCAATGGAAATCAATTTTCTCCAGTCAAATATAACCTTCTCTTTAACTGTAAAATATAAAATATAAAGAATCATGTGAGAAATGGCGACGGTGCTTTCCTTACCTGTCATCCTGGCAAACAACAAAGAAATTTCCCGAAATGGGTTTTTAAAAGAGTCGACCTGAATCCTGGTCATGTCTTCTGGAACAACAGCGAGATTCTCCAAAAACTGAGGCAAGAGATCCAAACCATTGTCATGTTTGTTCAGAAAATATCTGCAACCCTCTCCTATGAAGGTAAGTGTTGGCTCAGGGAGCTTCAACATATTAAGAAAAACTTGCGGTGAAAGGGAAATTGGGGAATGATCTTGGAGTTGTATAGTTCATTAGCTCAGCACGTACTTCTCAATGCACCATGAAACAAGTTCTTTGCAGTCAAATACCTCAGGAACACACCCTACGCGAGCAATTCTCGATGTCCAAATTACGTCTTTTTTTGCAGGAGGAGATGAGTAATATGAATATGCTTTGGACCACTGAAAGTTTTGGTCTTCATGACCAAAAGTATTCAAAGTACCACCACAGAAAAACTGCCTAGCTTCTGCTAGCATATGTTGATGAGAGTGTTCTTTCAACTGGATGATAATTTGAAATGAATCCTTTTGGAGAGATAACAATAATATAACCTTTGGAAAATCGTGCTTTAATGCATGAATTTAATGAAAAATCTGCTTGAGCCCTTCGCTATTAATGACGATCTTTACGGAGCCTACATTATTAGTTATTGGCATTAAATCACACTAAATGCATATTGGGAAAAGCACGAAGATGGTGGGGATGGAAAAGAGCAATTTGAATTTGGGGCCTTTTGTGAACCTGCTGACCCGGGAACCCACAATCCCGCGAACGATAAAAAATAAGCTAAGTGTTTCAAAGAGGTCGGTCGAACTTGGATACAGGAGAAATGAAATACTTAGGGGCTCAATGCCCGTGATGAGTCTGATGGTCATAATGTAGATCACGGGCCTTTGGGTGCAAAGTAGAGATCGTGGAACTTGGAAGATGAAGGCTTGAACTTGTGAACCTGCGGTTGCAAAAATGGTTAAGTATTTTATAACAAGGCGGTTGGTCGGACTCATGACATAGAAACATGGATGTAGATGAAGACCCACGAGTCCATCTACTCGTGAACCCATCGATTTTTTTGAAAAGTGACTAAGCATGGTAGCTATAAAGGGAAAAGAGAAGGGAGGAAAAAAATGGGAATAAGGGTAGGTATAGAAGAGGGAAAAGAAATGGAAAAAACAAGTTGGGAAAATAGAAAAGGAAGGGAGATTTCAGAAGCATGAATTGATCTCAACAAGATAAGATTGCTCTGATGCCATTGATCCGGATTTAGGAGAGGAACAAAAAGAATAACAGATTGAATAAAATAACACAAAGATACATAGAGAAAAAATAGATATCCAGTGAACAATAACTTTTATTGAATAAATAAAATAGGATGAAACTGTAAAACTGCAAAACTAAAAACAACTTGCTCGAATGGTGGTAGCTATCTTTGAGAAGAGATGTGGCTGCTACGTGCATCTGTCTGAGTAGAATGATTACAATGAGGCTCCATAGGCCTTTTTAACATTACTCATCAATTCCAAAACCCTAGACATCCAAATACCTAACCCTAGGAGATGAAATGCCAAAACTTATGTGGGTTCCGATGGGTAAGTTGGTACCTCAACTTCCCCGGGTCGTAACGTTTGCATACGAACTCTGTTTTAGGCATGTGATAGCCCATTGGAAAGGTATTTTTGAGAAATACACATTATGTCGTCAAAATTTGACTCTGTCTATAGTTTGACTATGGCAAGCCAAAAAAAACACGATTTAGGGCCCCAAAACGACCCTGGAAGTACAAAAATATGTACTGACATGAAAGCTTCCAAACTAAGCCAGTTGGATTAGGTGGGAAGCCAAAAATATTCACTTGGAAGCTGTGTAGGGATTCAGACAACCCCGAAAGTGTAAAACCCAAAATTACAGTGAATTACAGAAGAACGTGTTGAACTAAAAACTGTCGAGAGGAGCCAGTTGGAATGGGTGGGTGGCCACCAATATCCACCTGGATTATTCCTCCCCCGTTAGGAAGCAATGGTATTCATTTCATTGAGTGCCCCCATCAGGTGAGAAAAATTCTGTTGAATTTGGCCTCGTGTGAGCCACTTTCCTTGGTGTAGGAGCTGCCCTGCCTTGACAACCCGATAAAGCTGGATCCTATGTTGGCGAGTGCCCTTGACTAGTGTGTCCACAATCTGATCAGTGGATGCCTATTCCTTGTAATCAAGGTTGAGCTCTGTTGGTGTCAACTATTCTGCGATCTCTGAGGTGTCCAATAATGGTGGAAAATATGGCCAAAGGAGGTCCACATTGAACACTGGGTGCAAGCCAAGGAAGGTTGGAGTGTTGAGCTCAAAAGCATTGCTACCCACAGACTTGGTGATAGTGTAAGCCCCATAACGAAGTGGGTGGAGCTTTCAATGGGGCCTTGTAAGGTGCTCTTTCTGAAATGTAACAAGAAGTTATCTCCCACCTGAAATTGGTGCGATACCCGATGTTGATCATGGTGCTGCTTGTACTTAGCATTGGCTTTCTGCAAAATCTCATGGACCTGCTGGTGGATGTGCTCAATCCACTCAATGAATCTGGTGGCTTTGTCGGCCTCATAATGAAAATGGGAAGATTCTACCTGTGTGGTTGCAAGAGGTAGTGCAACATCAATGGGACCCAAGAGTTGGAATCCCAATCCCAATTGAAATGGGCTATAGTTGGTTGAGCTATGGAGAGCCTTGTTGTAGCTGTGTTAAACATAGGGAATACTCTCATCCCATGTACGTGGATGCTTAGAGTTGTACATATGTAATATGTGCACAATCATCTGATTGATGACCTTTGTTTGGCCATTGGTTTGGGGGTGGAAAGCAGTGGATTTAGTGAGCTTGGTGTCCAATAGTGACCAAAGACTCGATGAAAATGTGATGAGGAACCCGTTTTCCTGATCTGAGGTGATGGTCTGTGGTATCCTAAAATGGACCCACACTGAAGAAGAGCTTGGAAATATCTACCACTATTATGCTCTTCTTGTAGGCTATGATAATGGCCATCTTTGAAAAATGATCAACCACCGAAAATACACAATCATTTTCGTGCTTGGTTGACGGAGGCCAGACATGTAATCGATCAAGATGGATTCCAAAGTCCTTTCAGGGGTAGGAATAGGGGTGTATAAACCTTGCTTCTTAATGGATGGATTGGTAATGGAACAAGTAGTGCATGCTTTGATATACTTGCTGACATCTTGTCGAAGTTTTAGCTAATACAAATGTTTTTGTAGAATGAACACAATTTTCTCCATGCCAAAATGTCCTCCCATCTGACTGTAGTGAGCCTCCCAAATCATCTTTGCACGCTCTCTTGTGGGAAAACAGGGGTAGCCTAGATGGCATAACAATCCATCCTAGATGTGAAAATCGGTGACATTCGCTACGGTACCCAAGAGCTGATAGGTGGTGGTGAAGTCAGGGTCACACTGATAAACATGGGGCCACTCAGATGCCTCATGCCCATAAGAATGGAGCACTTTGGTGAGTGTAGCAATGGGAGGGTGATTGAGGCAATCAACGACATGATTTGTGCTCCCTGTTTTATACTTGATGTTAGAGATGGAACTTCTGTAGTTATGTGGACCACTTTTGATGGCAATCGTTCTGCAACTTCCTCTATTTCTGTATGAACTGCAGAGGCTTGTGATTAGTGTGGATGCTTGTCTCCTTTCCTAGAATGTAATGTTTCCATTGACGACAAACTACCACAATGGAGTACATTTTTTTGTCATAGGTGGGGTATTTATGGACAATATATGAGAGTGTCTCACTATGGTATGCTACTAGATGACCATGCTGAGTGAGAACTGCACCTACAACATAGTCAGAGGCATGAGTCTTAATCTCGACTGGTTGTTGCAAATCACGTAAGGAGAGTGTTGGAGCTGAACACAAGCGATGTTTTATATCATCAAATGCTTGTTGTTGTGCTTGCCCCCCATGCAAAATTTGCCCTGCCACCACCCTTGGTTACTTGGTTGAGGGCCCATGCAATATGGGAGAATCCCAACACAAACCTTTGGTAGAAGTTGGTAAGTCCCAAGAAGCTCTGAAGCTCAATTAATGTGGTCGGGGTTGGCCAATCGCAAATGAATTTGATCTTATATGGATCCACATGTACCCCATGCTCATCATTAATGTAGCCCAAGTATTGGACCATGTTCATGCCAACGGATCATTTTTCCAAGTTGGCATATAGCTTGTGCTACCACAGAGTGCCAAAAACCTGCTGAATATGCTGCATGTGCTCGTCCCAAGTTCCGCTGAAGATGAGGATGTCATCCAGATATACCACCACAAAAGAGTTGGTGAAGGATCTCAATATATCATCCATCAATATCATGAAAGTAACCAGTGCATTGGGTACCGGTTCCTAACTGCAATTTTATTTAATGCTTTGAAATCAATGTAGAGCCGCTAGGTCCCATCTTTCTTCTGCACCAAGACAATCAGGCTTCCACTAGGGGAGGAGCTGGGTCGGATGTGCCTCTTTTGAAGCATCTCTTGGATCTGGTGCTTGATTTATTCATTTTCCATTAGTGAGCGATGATAGACTAGTCCATTAGGCAGCGGTACATTGGGGATTAGATCAATTGGATGCTTGACTTAGTAGTGCATCAATACTCTAGTGGGTGAGGAGAATATGTATCTATACTCTTCCACGATCCCATCCAATTTCTTCTGCTACAAAGAGAGGATCTATGTAGAGGTCACAGATGTGGCGATGAACTTCTTATTACTATGAGCATGAGTCACAAAAAAAATGAACTTCCCGGTCTGTGAAACGACCTTACTGCATTGCTTAACAGAGATTAAAGAAATAGCAGTAGGCGGCACTACCTATGGTATCCTGTACAATTATCTACCTAAAGTAATAATAACACTGTAGGGTATAGACTCATACACAACATGTCATTTCCAAAAATATGGCTGGTCTAAAAGAACATCACAAACTTCAAGGGGAGAAATAGCACACAATACCTCTTCTTTGAAGGGATTGATGTTGTAGGGAAGACGACACTATTGGTTGACACAGAGATCTTGTCCTTGGAAAAGCCAACCGATGTTGTAAGGCTGCAGGTGTCGTGTTATCAGTAGGTCCAATCACTTGATGACCTCTGCTAAAATCAAGTTCTTCTGACTGTCACTATTGACAATGAAATGCAACATATTCCCATTTACTCACATCTGTGAGTGAAAGAGGCGCTCCCCTTCCTCTGGTTCTTCCAGTTCACTTGGTTGGAATTTGGTGGTAGCGATAGTGGCACTGTGTTCGACATCAATGATCCACTTCCTACTTTCTGTATTTGATTCAGAGTCAGAATCTACCTTTGAATCAGAAGCTTTTAGCTCGACCACTAGTGCCTACTTTGAGCGACGTTCTTCGGTGTTGTGCCAAGAGATTTTATGGTATTCACACCATTTTCCCATGTCCTTCTTTGACTGCTCATTACCCTTCTTGGGTTGTGGCTTGGACTCGTTGTCCTGAGAGAAACCATCTTTTCTCTATCCTTTTTTTTTTTGGGTTGGGGTCGCCTTTTCCCTACTTCGACTGTGAGGAGTTTTTAGATCCAAACTCTTGCCTTTTCTTCTTAAATTTTTGCTCGATCTTGACAACATATCTATAAGACGCACCTAATGGTGTGATGTCCGAAAAATCCATTTCTATTTGAATGTATCTATGTAGAAAACTGCAATATTTGAGCACCATATGCCATTCAGAGTCTTTGATACCCAATTTGGTGCACAGGGTATGGTAAATATTGGTGAAATATGGTACTTTCTGGTCCTTTTCCTTACGCATCGTGGTCCATGTTGTGTACTAGTCCTTGTAGCTTCCAACAGGGTAGTACTGTTCTTTAATGACATCCCTGAAGGAATATCATGTGGGGGAGACCACAAATATTGCATATTCCTCTATGGTCCTTTGCTCAGAGTAAGTATCCCACTAGTCCTTATCATGGGATTGGCCTTGAGGAGTGCAAAAGTAAATTTTTCCTTATCGAAAAAATTATGGACCGAAAAATACCCTTTGAGCAGATTCAACCATTTATCTACAACATCTGCATCTATTAGTCCTTCAAATAATGGGATATCAAAATTTACTTGTACCTTGAAGGGGGTTGCATGACTGCTTGATGAAGATGTGTCTTCTGTGGGCAATTGATGAAGGATATGTGCAATGTTTTCCATCATTTCATTCCTTTTTCGCACAAGGGATTCCTTGAGAAACATTTTAAAAGGATATCTTACTCCATCATCTTTCTTCTCGTCCCCCATGGGTTGTTTTAGGGCTCGTTGTGGCTGATCTTTCAAAGAATGGAATGGTTCGAGTCCCAAATTCTTGTACCCAGATCTTATCCAGGACATGCACGAAGAAAAATAAATGAAGAGTAGATCACTCTCATACCACTAGTCTGTATTTAGGAGCGGATAAAAAAGAATAACATACTGAATACAATAACATAGAGATACAAAGAGAAACAACAAATATCCAGTGTTGGCACAGGGGCATACCCATGGTTCAATGCTCCAACAACGCACCAACAAAACCCTAACTACTGACCCTTTTGGCGACACCTGCAAAGCAGGTAAAGTCTCACCCAAGGTAGAAGCATAGGGGGTTACAGAATGCAGGTGTTTGTAACCAAGCTGGGACACAGATATGTGATAATAACACTTCGTAGAGTACTCTATTAACATTTAGGAAAAACATGCATTAGTTCATTAGCTTAATTAACATCGAAGAACAAACCCTAATATAGATTGGTGCAATAACACAAATGATCATATATTCTGAATACTTAACATATAAATTAGATCTATCATTCATTCATCCTTACACAAGTAAAGCACTAAGCAATGCCAGATCTAGATATCACACATAATAACAAAGGAACTAAGCAGATAAATAACAAGAATAACACAACACAAAGCACACCAAAGACATAAGATATACATGGTTCACCCTAGTGTGGGGCTACGTCCACCAACCGCTTCACCTTCTTTATTATTCTTCAATCTCTTACATTCATCTTCTCCTATGCACTAAGCCATATAGCCAAGCTTCGCACCAGACAAGAGATCTTTGCACTGAGCACTAGATCTTCCTTCCCAAAACTAGGTCAAAGCACATAGCCAACTTTTCTATCGAGCACAGAGCCTTACATACACATTCTGTTGCACAAAGCAACTCATAACTACTTGCACTTAGCTACTTCACTCTTACATCACTGCTTCTACCATACATTCTTACACTTATTTATACTTTTAAAATTCCTTACAAAAATGCCTAATCATGGGAGAACCCATGGGCCGACATCCCATAATCCATTACACAAACCCTAAGGAACCCCTTGCTGGGTCCACATAGCCCGCAAAATAAGTGAGATCCACGATCTCATCTCCGCCTTGGCGCTCCATCTTCGACCAAAGTGTTGAAGTCCAAAAGTGGTCCAAACCTGACCAAGGTTTCCTCAAAACTTGGTCGAGGTCCAACAGGCCCCCAACACTCACCTGTGACTCATCCCGAGTCACTCAGGTCTGGGAAATGCTGCTTCGAAGGGCTCAATATTGACTCGAGCTACCTCGACTTGCTGCTTCACCTGAGCCTCCTGATCAATGAGCTCTTGGATCATCTGCTCTGTAACAGGCCCTTCTAGGCCCTGTTCCACTGTTGCAACCATTTGGTCTAGTTGCGAGCCCTATCCCTTAATTTCTTCGAACACCTTGCAGGATTCATCTTGCATAGGTTGTATCTTCTGCATGACTTCCATTACCTTTCCCTAGAGGGTAGTGATTTGCTGCTACACTGCATGCTATTCTTGATATCTCTTCATTCTTTCAATTGCGGTGAGTAGCTTCATCTGCACGTGCACGGAGAAAGCCTGCTGCTGTGCCTCCTATAACTTTGCTTCCAGTTTCCTTAGCTCTGGATCTTCTATGAGGCATTCATATGTTTGCGCGCTTCTATCACTTAGCTATTTGAATTATTAAGTGAGGGATCTGATCCTTCCTACTACATTCTTAGCGACTTCCTCCCTCTGGTCACGCACCTCCTGCGGGGTGCTCGATACTGCTTGGATCTGCAACTCTATTATCCTCTCTTGAAGTTGTTGGATGGTCTCAGCTAGCTTCACCACTTGAATCTCGACCGAATCCTATTCCTCCTGTGCCAAGCCTGGCACAAAGTGACATGCTTTATTTACTGCTTCTTTGACCATATCCCATTCTGCGAGCAACTGCTTCTTTTCTCTTTGTAGATGGGATTTTTCCTCCTGGATCATTGCCTGGAGCTCTTCTTTCTCATTTTCATAGGTGATTACATAGTACCGCACTACTTGTAATTGCTCTAAGACTTCCTCTTTCTCTTGTTTCAAGGCTTTTATAGCCTTCTCCTTCTCTTCTTGGACTTTCTGAAGTCGAGCCTCTGTTGCATCTGCAAGTCTTCTCAATTGGGCTAGCTCATCCCCCAATTCTACAATCTGTGATGCAGTAGGTACTGCGTGGACCAAACGAATAGCTTGTTGTACTTCATTCAATTCCTTTTCGATCCTGCCATATAGTTCATCCTTATTCACTCCATATCTTTGTAAGATGTCATGGTCTTCTGCAATTATAACATAATGTGAATCCCCTTTTTCGTTAAAATGTTCCCTAACCTCTTCTGTACTGTGTACTAGAATCACAGTGCTGGACCTGCAATCTGCAAAAATTCTTTCTAGGTTCCTGCATCCACTTATTAATCCAAAAATTCTTTCTTTGCATAGGAATAACATATATTTCTTCATTTCTATTAGCTTTACCTAGATCAACTCTTTCTTCCAACTGCGCCCTAGCTTTCAGACTAGGAAAAAATCTATTAAACATACCTAAATTCATGCTTTCGAAACAAAAATTTTCACTTATATTACTCTTGTCAAAGCACAAAGCTTTACCTGTTTTAAGATCTTACCTCTTTTCTTCAAATTAGATTTGTTTCTTAGCACAGAGCTTCGCAAGTCAAGCAGAGTACTACGCACTTCAGTAATAGATCTACGCACAAAGATTCTCTTTTCTTTACTTTAGTTCCCATCAATCACAGTTTCAGGTCTCGACAAAAGAACCATTTTTTGGCATAGGGGTAGACCTAGGGTTCAATGCTTCAAAAATGCACCAACAAAACGCTAACTACCAACCCTTTCGGCAACACCTGCGAAGCAGGTGAGGTCTCACCCGAGGTAGAAGCAGGGGGGGTTATAGAATGTAGGTGTCTGTAACCAAGATGGGACACAGATCTGTGATAATAACACTTCGTAGAGTACTCTATTAACACTTAGGAACAACATGCATTAGTTCATTAGCTTAATTAACATCGCAGAACAAACCCTAATATATATTGGCGCAGTAACACAAATGATCATATATTCTGAATACTTAGCATATAAATTAGATCTATGATTCATTCATCCTTACACAAGTAAATCACTAAGAAACAACAGATCTATCTATCACACATAATAACAAAGGCACTAAGTAGATAAATAACAAGAATAACACAACACAAAACACACCAAAGACACAAGATATATGTGCTTCACCCCAGTGTGGGGCTACGTCCACCAACCTCTTCACCTTCTTTATTATTCTTCAATCTCTTACATTCATATGATCCAATGCACTAAGCCACAGAGTCAAGCTTCGTACCAGAAAGGATATCTACACACTGAGCACCAGATCCTCCTTCCCCAAAACTAGGTCAAGGCACAGAGCTAACTTCTCTATCGAGCACATAGCCTTACATACACAATCTGTTGCACAAAGAAACTCAGAACTACTTGCACTTCGCTACTCGCTCTTACATCAATGCTTCTACCATACATTCTTACACTTATTTCTACTTTTACAATTCCTTACAAAAAGGCCTAATCATGGGAGAACCCATGGTTCGACATCCCATAACCCATTACAAAAACCCTAAGGAACCCCTTGTTGGGTCCACATAGCCTGGAAAATAAATGAGATCTGCGATGTCAACTTCGTCTGGGTGCTCCATCTTTGACCAAAGTGTCGAAGTCAAAAATTGGTCCAAACCTGACCAAGGTTTCCTCAAAAATAGATCGAGGGCCAACATCCAGTGAACAATAACTTCTTTTGAATAAATAAAATAGGTTGAAACTGTAAAACTGCAGAACTGAAAACAACTTTCTCAAATGGTGGTAGCTATCTCTGAGAAGAGGCATGGCTGCTACGCACATCTGTATGAGCAAAGTGATTACAATGAGGCTTCAGAGGCATTTTTCGCATTACACATGATTTCTAAAACCCTAGACATAAAAAAACCTAACCCTAGGAGATGAAACACCAAAATTATGTGGGCCCCGATGGGTAAGTTGGTACCTCAACTTTATGGGGTCATAAATTTTGCATACGACTTATTTTTTAGGCACATGATAGCCCATTGGAAAGGTCTTTTAGAGAACTACACATTATGCCATGAAAATCTAACTTTGTTTATAGTTTGACAATGGGAAGGAAAAAAAACATTGTTTAGGGCCCCAAAATGGCCATGGAAGTACAGGAAGATGTACTGACATGAAAACTTCCAAACTAATCCAGTTGGATTAGGTGGGCAACCACCAATGTCCACCTGCAAGCTATGTAGGGATTCAAACATCCCCAAAAGTGTAGAACCCACAATTACATAGAATTATAGAAGAACACGTTGAACTAAAAATTGTCCGGCCATCGGTTTGGGGGTGGAAAACGATGAATTTAGCGAGCTTGGTGTCTAATAGTGATTAGATACTTGACCAAAATGTGTCGAGAAACCTGCTGTTCCGATATTTAGTGATGGTTTGTGGTATACAAAATGGACCCACACCCATTCGAAGAAGATCTTGACAGTGTATGCCACTGTGATTCTCTTCTTGCAGGCTGTGATAATGGCCATCCTCGAAAATCGATCAACCACCAAAAATACACAATCATTTCCGTGCTTGGTGGAAAAAAGGCCATACATGTAATCCATCGAGATGGTTTCCCAAGGCCTCTCGGGAGTAGGAAGAGGGGTGTATAATCCTTGCTTCTTGATGGCTGGCTTGGCAATGGCACAATAAGTGCAATATATGATATGCTTGCTGACGTCTTGTCAAAGTTTTGGCCAATAAAAATGTTTCTGTAGAACGACCACAATTTTCCCCACGCCAAAATGTCCTACCATCCGACTGTAGTGAGCCTCACAAATAATCTTTGCACACTCACTTGTGGGAACACAAAGGTGGTCTAGATGGCATAACAATCCATCCTGAATGTGAAAATCAGTGACATTCGCTCCTGTAGCCAAGAGATGATAAGTGGTGGCGAAGTCAGGGTCACGCTGATAAATTTGGGGCCACTTAGATGCCTCATGCCCATAGGAATGGAGCACTATGGCGAGTGAAACAACTGGAGGGAGAATGAGGTATCCAAGGAAGAAATATAATAAAGAAAATAAGTATAAGAATAACAAGAAAAGTCTGTGTATAAACAATGATGATTCTACAGAAACCTCAGATAGTGAATCTTCCCATGAGAACCAAGAAGATGGCTTCATGCTTATGGCCATAG
>ML819366.1:0-30469 GCA_009831015.1 Picea engelmannii
TCCAAGTTCTACCACTGCTATTGTTGACTCCATAAACCCTAAAAGGCACTACTCCACTCACTATATTGAATGATTTATCAAACAAACACTCAAACATTTCTCCTTGAAGATTTTGCTAACTTTTACTAACCCTAAACAATACTAACTCCTTAGCTAACTTGCTACTGTTGCAAATAATTTCTACGACCATACTAATTCATGGTAATTTGTTTCATTCACCTACATAAATCATACTTATCTCATTCATAAATTGCTTGTGACAATTGCCAATCAATCTACTAGACAAATGCTAAGTTTGCATGGTGATTTCTTGCAATTTTGAGCACTAGAATTTTTTGTTGTTACAAAATATTTCTACATCCATCTAACTGTAGAAAATTCTCTGCAAAAGTGACATTAAATGCTAGCTAGACATTGCCAAATTTTCTTGTGACAACTTATTATTATTCTTCATGTTTAAACTACAATTTCTTGTCGTTTTCAAGCAATTTCAAGGCATATTCTTTGTGGTTGTTACAAAATACCTATTGTTGTTTTAAATCATTACATTGCTGCAACTTTATATCATCTAACCTATTTTTTGAAGGTTTATGGTCTCAAGAAGGACCAACATCATATTTGTACACATGAAAGCTACCATACTTTATTTTTTGTCTTGTTATGGGCAGATACACTCTTTTTGTCGTTTCTTCATTCCTTAAATACCATAAGAACCTTTTGAATTGAGTGACCAGTGAGAGGGGGATTTTCTTGCACCTTTTCCTTAGTCTTATCATCCCTTTAGGTCACAGGGGACATCTCCCCTGGGGTAAATTTCATATACTCCTAAACAGAAAGGGGTTTCCTATTAAGGTGATAGTGATAGGTCACCCCCCGTTACGACAATATTTCATCCACTTATCTTGGGATTTGGGAAAGTACAAATTATGCGATAACATTTTTGGCATCGATGTCGTAGAACATCAATTCAATTTTCCTCAAAGGAATAACCATTTAAACATTAACATATAGTCGAATACACTAGAGGCTCCTAACAATGGATGAATCTCTTCATGCATTTTCAGAGGAATTAGCACATGGGAGATGATTACTGAAACAAAAACCAATAACGTATTACAAGCATGATCTATGTGAGAGGAGCATCAGACAGAGATGGATTCCTTCCACTTACACATAGGTTAGTTCTACATTAAAGACACATAAAAAAGGAAAACAGGTTGAACAATGACACCATGATGAATCTCAGGTCAAAAAAAGATAGCTTCTACATTAATCTTCAAATAAATAAACAAGTCTTCATTATATTGGTAGGGTGTCTCCCTTCTCAAAAGTTGAGTAGAGCCCAGGAAGCTCCCAGAAAAACCACACTAATGAATTCTAATGCCTATATTATAGCCTAGATAGGGATGATAGCATTACAATTCAAATTCAATCCTCTTTCCAAAAATAGAAATAGTTACAAACATAAAATGACATGTTTTAACTGATTTCCTGCTTTTCAGGAGGCAAAATTCTGAAAAATAGGCTTCAAAACTCCACTTTTAATTATCAAAAGATAATAGTTGTGTAAAATATGAGAATGGTTTTTGTATATAAGATCATTCTAAAGAAAAAACTCTCTCAGTTTCTTTAAATTCATCTCCAACTGGATGGAATATGTGTCGCAAAAACATGTCTCGAACAGGAAATCATGAAAATTGAAAATATAGGGCTCAAATATTCCTTCGAATATCCTAATCCGTGACACCTATGTGAAAAATGAAAGAGGTTAATGTTCTTGGGTCTGTTCTTGACAATAACCTCCTTTTTATTTTTAAAATTCATCCCGGTTCACCTAGAAATACTCCTAGAATTCAACTGGTCAAAAATACCAGTTCAACAGTCTTAGAACAGAGTTTCCGCAGCACATTCTATAGCGCATTTCGTAGCGCCTATCTAAATTGAAAGTGCTTGATATAGTTCATAGTGGTAAAGGAAAATAAAGTATCCAAACCCTTCCTGACCTCCAAACAAGATAAAAAATCTCATGGAGTACCTGATGGCTATGAAGTTGATGTTGGTAATTTCAAATTTGCACTTAGATTTCTGCAAGCTGCCTAACCTCCAACCCTCTTCCTTAACTAGTTCACAATGCCAGTTCACAGTGCCAAATCAAATACAACCTGCACACTTTGAGGAGGTTGTTAGTTGATGGTATGACATAATCCTTGGAGAAAATTATCAATCTTATGTGTTAGCATATGGCTCCACATGGGATGGAGACCTCCCTGTGAGGCTCCAAGAACACGCAATTTCAGTGCCTTATCCATGGGATGCTCCCAACCTTTAAACTATGCAACCTTCTTTGAACTATGACCTTCAATTGAAACCAAATGAAAATTGAAAATTGATGCTGAAAAACACATGCTGCAAATATAAAACTGAAACTGAAAAAAATGTTGAAAACAATGCTTTCCCAACAAGCTTATTGCACACACCTACTCTAATTACTAGGAAAATCAAGCATTCAAGTTACATGAAACAACTAGTGAAGCCATTTAAACATTTTGTCAACTTTTTGAAGATTTGAAATGTGATTCCTTAAGCACCAGAGATAATTCCTACTTAAAGGCACGTCAAAGAAACATTTGGCAACACACTTACCATTGAATAAATCAGTGAGCCTAAGCTCACTTATTGCTTGTAGACAGGCTACAAATTGATCCTATAAACATAATCAATACTTTCTCTTGTGATATTGATTTGTGTAAAAAGGAAAAGTATTACATTAGGCCCTTCCTCCATTGTGCTTGGATGTTGCATTGCTTGCTGATTTTCTGATTCATTCTCAAAACAAAAGACTCTGATTTGATCACTTCTTTCGGGTGCATTAATCAAAAGGCTCCTGCATGTTGGTTTCTCTAATTCATTTTAAATGCATATGGCCTTGGTCCACTCCTAGTCATGAGGTGTATTAGGAAAAAGGCTTAGGGATGCTTGACTTTATTTAATTTCAACCTCTCCCATTTGCTCACATGACATTTGATCTTGGCTGCTTGATGAAACTGAGCTTGTGTCTTCAAGAGAAATAGGGGACTGATAGGGCAGTTCATCACAATCAGAAGTGCTTGGGAAAATTCATTATTTTGTCTCATCTTCTGATTGTAAGGGATATTCATCATAGCTTGGCTTATGGTCCTAAGTTCTCAGGTTTTCACCTTCCAAACTTAGATTATCATCTTTTTCTTCTTTTTCAGCAACAAATATATGGCATGAGGGCTGAAACAAGCTATTTTTTCTTTGATGGAAAGGGTACTTCTCTCATATAAGGTCTTCAACTGAATGTTAAGAGAAATCATCTTCATAATCATCATACAAAGGAGAATCAATGGCCATTTGACTATTAATGGTTGAGGGGATTAGTACAATAGCTGGGACAATTAGTTGTTAAGGGGAAACATCCTCATAGTCATCAAAACTTAGCAAATCATGGAACACAGGTACATTAAAAATAGAGTGGCTTAGTACAACAACTGACAAGCTACAAAATTTGGTCATGACAAGCTACAACGCTATCCTCATGATGAAATAACTTTGACCCTAAGATGACCTCTTTACTTAAATAATTGAGAAATAGAGTGGATAGGGAAAAGATGGCCTATCCATCCTGATCTTTCTCTTGGGGACCTAGATTTTGACATGAATGATGAATATTTTCTTCAAACTTAGGAAAAGCATCATGAAACTCATCATCTAAGTCCTTCTCACTTGTAATTTCAGCCAATGGAGAAACTATTACCTGATTTGTGCTTTCTTATGTGGCATGGAAGTCATCCATGCCATACTCTTCCTCTTCATGCCCAGTGAATGGGTACTCATGTAGGGATTCCAAAAATTCCCCATCCATATCATTATCATTAAGCTTAAGAGAAGAATCACTAATTTCCTCATGCAAAATATGCTTCCTTTCCTCCATGGTAAAAATATATCGATGCTCTTGCTTGGCTTCCATAAGGAAATAATTTTGACTCCCAAAGGAAATAGGGGAAGCAGGTATTTCTGATTCAGAGGTTGAATAACTTGAAAAACTTAAAGAGTGGTTCTTATTTTTTGTTTCGTTCATGACTTTAAGACCTCTACTTATGATGTCAAAAACTTCAAAACAAAGAGGTAAAGTGTTACCTTCATCAGATTTATCCTCTTCTTAGTCAACAATGATGAAATCATGAGCTACACTCTGATTTATCTCCATGGATGGATGAAATCTAAGTTTTTATGTTGCAAGACCTCCAGTTGTTTGTTCAAGGACACTTTTTGACATTGAAGCCATCTTGAAATGATGGAGCTGCAAATTCTGATTGAAAACTGAGTGCACTGGCATGTGAAGCAATGAAATGCTATATTTCTTCAAAATAGAGTCTCCATGGTGAATACTATCAACCTTGTATGTGCCTGACTATTGTACACAATCAACAATCATATATGAAACTCTGACGTTCTTCGTAGGGAAAATAAGAGCAATTTGGTCCCCGACAACGACGCCAAGATGTTATCACTCTATGATTTTCCTATGGTTGTTGTAGGAAATACCAAAGGTAACCATTTAAACCTACTTTAGACTATATTCTGACCTAATATAGTAAGAGAGGGCTCTCTCAATAGCCAAAGGATTTCACACTCAAATATATTCGACAATTTCACTCAAAAGGTCAGATTTCTGATAGGAACAAATTGTTTTTATATGGGTTGGTGGTTTGACAAACTTGGGAAAGAGTCTATTGGGAAATGGAGTCAGAAATTGAATCTTAATGGCTTACAACTAATGTAATCTGAAACCTCTCTGAAAACACTAAGGAAAGGTAAGCACCATGTTCAATATGTTGTAATAATAAAAAGTCAATTTGAAAAGGGAGATAATCCCATTGCAGGAGAGAGCATCTAGAAAAGGATGAATTCTCAGCTACAACTTTAGAGGAATGAATACAAGAGGGAAGGTTACCCAACATAGCATCTATCAAGGATGAATTATAAAAGGAATGACCATTTAAACATTAACATATAGTCCACTACACTAGAGGCACCTAACAATGAATGAATCTCTTCATGCAGTTTCAGAGGAATTAACACATTGGAGATGATTACTGAAACAAAAACCAATAACGTATTGCAAGCATGATCTATGTGAGAGGAGCATCAGAAAGACATGAATTCCTTCCACTTACACATAGGTTAGTGCTACATGAAATAAACATAAACAAATAAAACAGGATGAACAATGACACCATGATGAATCTCAGGTTAGAAAAAGATAGCTTCTACATTAATCTTCAAAGAAATAATCAAGTCTTCATTACATTGGCAGGGGGTTTCCCTTCCCAAAAGTTGAGCAGATCCTACGCAGCACCCAGAAAAACCACACTAATTACTTATAATGCTTATATTATAGCCTATATAGGGATGATAGCACTACAATTCCAATTCCATCCTCTTTCCCAAAATAGAAATAGTTACAAGCATAAAATGACACGTTTTAACTATTTTCCTGCTTTTCAGGAGGCAAAATTATGAAAAATAGGCTTCAAAACGCCACTTGTAATTATCAAACCATAATATTCATGTAAAATATGAGAAAATTTTTTGTATCTAATATATTTCTAAAAAAAAAACTCTCTCGGTTTCTTGAAATTCATATCTAGATGATCAGAATATGTGTCGCAAAAACATGTCTCAAACATAAAATCATGAAAAATGAAAAAATAGGGCTCAAAGATTCCTTCGAATATCCAAATACGTGACACCTGTATGAAAAATGAAAGAGGTTAATTTTATTGGGTTTGTTCTTGACAATAACCTCATTTGGATTTTGAAAATTCATCCTAGTTCACCTAGAAATCCTCTTGGAAGTCAACTGGTGAAAAATACCAGTTCATCAGTCTTAGAACAAAGTTTCTGCAGCACATTTCGTAGTGCCTATCTAAATTCACATCGCCTAAGATAGTTCATAGAGCCAAAGGAAAATAAAGTAGCCAAACCCTTCATGACATCCAAACAAGGTAAAAAATCTCATGGAGTACCTAATGGCTATGAGGTTGATGTTGGCAATTTCATATTTTCACTTAGATGTCTGCAAGATGCCTAACCTCCAACCCTCTTCCTTAACTAGTTCACAGTTCCAACTCAAATATAGCTTTCACACTCCAAGGAGGTTATTATTTTATGGTATGAAATAATCCTTGGAGAACATTATCAATCTTATGTGTTAACAAAGTACGTGAAACAAAATAAGAACGAGTCTGTCAAGGAATTCCATACCAGGTTTGAGAATTTTATACAAAAAATTCTTGGAAGCCATCATCCTGAAGACAAGTACCTTGTTTACCTCTATACCAATGCACTCTTAGTGAAATTAGGGTTTATCCTTAGTAAAAAAGGGCCAAGAACAATCCAATATTCATATCACATGGCTATACAAGTCGAGGAAAATATCTCCTTGTTCAAGGGAGAACACTTCTTTACTCCAAAAATTGAAGTTGATGACCCCAAAGATACCCTAGATACTCTTAGTTTAGAGAGATTAGTTTCCATTGATATATTTGTTAGTAAATTCCAATAAATAAGGGAACAATTCATTGAACAAAAATAGTTTGAGGAGAGGGATCCTAATGAAGGTTTCCAATCCCATGAGGAAGAGCAATAATTTAATCATGCTTCTACCAAGGATAATGAAGACCTTGTTGAAGAGTGAGAGCCTGAATATATTAAACATGATGATGAAGTACAAATGTGTGCTCCTCCCTCTAATGAATCCATTCGATATCATATTCCTCCTACACGAAAACAAGAGGACGAGGTTAGTCACTTTCCATTTCAGGTTTTTGACGGTACCCTATTCTATGATTCAAAAGGAGAAGAAGAAAGGGAATCCTTGGAAAAGATAGACCCCCTGTATTATGATGCTAAATATGTAGGGGTAAGTCATGAGGACGAAGCATTGATGATTGTTATTTCATTTTATGAAGACATCCAAGTCCTTGATGCTCCTGCACAACAAGAAGTGAATACATTGAGTTATTTCCCTTTCCAATATTTTGAAGATGCTTTATTTTGTGATTTGAAAAGTGAAGAACGGTCAGAGGATCCCATGGATGTTTTAATCCCTTCGTGTTATGTAAAGGTAATGACATGCTTGATAATATTTATGAGTTCACACATGTTGGGAAATGTAAATGGGATGTGATTGGGTATGATGGGGATCCCATTTACGACATTGAGGGTCATTTCCAAATGTTTCCTTTACAACAATCATATGATGTTCCTAATAATTTTGACTTTTGGCAACAAGATGATGATATAATTATAGATGTTTTCCAAGAACCCAAAGATGACCTAATTCTATGTTCTCCTGATGATTTTCGATCATACCTTGAGTATTTTGATCAATATTCCTTTGAGAATTTGGATTTATTCTATGAAGAAAATTATCAACCACCGTTGTGCTCAGATCTTGATAAGAGTGAGGAAATTGCTTGCATAAAGAATGCTACTTATGACAAGGTTTTCCATATCCCTTCGATTACTTTACCTCATTATGTCACTAAGGATGCAGTTGGGAAACATGCCCCTTGTCCCAAGTTTTCTATAGGGAAGAGCCTTCTTTTAGAATTCAAGGGTAGGTAGAATACCTTAAGAAGAAGTTTGTTACCTCAGTCTCTCAACTTTCCCTTAAAAAATTGCCAATCATCATCTAGATTCTTGCTAGTCCCTTCCCAGACCTTAGGATGTGATGAATTCCAAGGTATCCAACCTTCATACTCTTTGAGTTAGTCTTTTGAGCCTTTGATTTTTCACGATCCCTTTATGATATGGATTGAGCATTTTTCTAGAAGTGTAACTTGGCATAATTTTTTCCCTCCCTCGTGCCTCCATGAGCTAGACTTTACAGTTTTCGATGATATTATGCATGCTCTAACTCATGTTATTTTTGTGCTTAACTTGTCATTGTTTTGGTTTATGATGAATCATAGAGGAAAGTATTATGAGGTATTGCTAGGTTGGTTTCACTGGTTATTTGAATACACCTAGAATTCAACCAACAGATAAGTAGAGGTAGGTAGGAATTTGCATCCATTGTATATACCATTTGCATATCATGTTAGTATAGATATAATGTCATTTATGTATTCCTTCATTATGTATATATGTATGTTTATGATTATATGCTATATTAGAGATGATCCTTATTTTATTATATCATATATGAACAAGGGGTGATATCACCACCCTAAGGATTACTGATGTATTTTGTTGAGATCTAGTAGGCACAGGTCATACCAGAGATGTTGAGGTTCTCATGCGCTCTACGGTGAGCACATGTCCCTGAGTTGGAGCCAGATGTTATCCCATATCCTAGAGATAACTAAGGAGATCATGTATCGAGGCCCACAATTCCTAGACATGAAGTGACGAGATCTAGATGACTTGAGCATGGTCCCAGAAATCCCCTCTTTTCTTCAGTGTGGCCCATATATTAGCAACAACAACATCCATCCCACCATCATGGTCTTGAAGTATAAGTAAGTCTTGATCCATGAGGTAATGAGTCCACGTATCATGGTATGTGTCACTCTGATTATTGAAGTACTTGAATATGTTGCACTGAATTCTCCTTCATTTCATAATATTTTCTTGGAAATTATGCTCTTAAACCTATTCATACCTAGAAGGGTGACATGATGCCCTAGAAATTTGATCTCCCTTTAGGATAGGTTTCCACAAAGGTCATCATCCATTCCCTCCATACTTACCACTTTCCATCTTTACTCCTCTCATTTTCCCCTACAATTGTTCGGTAATTGGGTTTTCCAAACTAGGAAGGGTTGTACCTTTCCTTGTGGGAAGAAGGGGCTAAAGGAATAGGGGGTAAAAGAAGATGGAAAGAGTTAAAAGCCCAAATGAAACATTTGAGAAGCTTCACCCAGGGATTCCCAAGAAAGCAGTAAAAATATTATCAGTAAGAAAAAATAGACCCATAAGATAAATAAACACTCAAGGTATTAGTTGGTGGATGGGAGGTCTCATCATGAGCCGACCTATTATGACCATGGGCATGTAGTAGTATGACACTACCATTTATCTGGTCACCAAACCAAGGTAGTGGATCTTGGTGGCATAGCCAAGAAAAAGGGGGTCTTATCACGAGCCAACATTCTCATCTCCGTGAAATGCTTGTGGATAACATTGTCACCTCTAGTCACCACGCCAGGATATTCGCCCTCAACTCTTCCCTTGAAGCATTAAAGAAAAATATCAAAAGAAATAAAGATAAGAATAAAAGGCAATGAATGGGCTAGGAAAAAATGACATCCATGACAAGGTGTCACTCTCCCTCTACAAAGGCACCCATGGGTAAGATCTACATTTTCCTGTTATCACTGCACCCCATGCCCAAACACTTACCCCACTCCACATCACATGCAATTACATGACCTTAATTGGTTCTCTCCTCAGAAGCACCCCAAAATTAAGGAGGATTGGCCCAATAGGACACCCTGAGACCCTCTCCAAACTTGACTTGTTAAATTGCATAATGTATTTGAGCATTTATCTGGGTAAAAGGGGGTTTTGATGCACATTTTTGGGTAATTTGATTATTGGATGTGATTTACATGTTATGATCACTGTGACTTATGAACCCCTAGAGGGCGTACTTTGTTTTGCTACAATAATTTTCCCGGTGAATAGGTACACTTGGGGGAACGATTAGCTTAGACCTCCATGGGGATTAAATCCCACAGATGGATGTTTTGACCCCAACCAGGGGCAGGGAGACATCAAATATTTGCACCAGGAAGGAAGAAGGATGTTTCCCTTGAGACACTTTGGTAGACCTAGACCCAGGGGGATATTTCTCTTCCACTTGGATGTTGACCTTTAAGAGCCCATGATGTCATCATTATGACCCTAGATTCCATACAGAGCTAGGGTTTTCATATTGAGGGAATTTGTGAGCTAGTTGGCACGTGTGGGCATCATCCAGGGCCTTTGGAGGCCAAACGTTCTGCACATGGAGCTCAACATTCCACTTTAGGGGGCTCAATGTTACCCTAGAAGGGCATGATGTTACCTTTGGATATCATTGCAACGGTTAGTTACTTTTATTTATGTAAAAACTAGATTTTTGATGTAATTTGGCCAGGTCGACCTTTTTATGACCTAAAATTAATTAAAGGTCATTGATATTGTATAAATAGAGAGAAATTACTCTCATTTTTCATCATGAATCGTCACACAAGTAGTGTGGTCTAAAATTTGCACCCTCTTTAAGGGCTATTGGCTGAAATAACTAGTGCGGAACTTCTTGGAGAGGCAAATTTTGGTGTATCTTGGCTATTTTTCAGGGTGGAATATCTTCAACTAGGGTTTGTCTTGATTATTCTTTGTGAGGTAAGTAGAAAATATAAAAAAAAATTATGTTAATGAATGCTTGTGGTAAATTTTACTTGTTTCATGTTAAAGATTATGAAATTGCTTACTTAAACCCTAGGAGAGAAACATAAGCTACTTATTTCTCTCTATAGTCTTCTACTTGTATAAATTCCTCAAGTACACTTGGTTTAAAAAGTGATTAATAGAGCCCTAAAGTGTTATGTCTCTAGTGGCCTCACTCCAATTGCCTATTTCATACATTATTTTAATAGTATAAAGAAATAATATTTTCTATGGCCTAATATTCCTTACTTTCTAGAAAAATTATCTTTAGGATTTGGATGCTTGAGGCCTTGGGTTGCGAACACCTCCTCCATCCATCCCTTCTCCTTTTACTAAGTATTATCATTGCTACTTTTCTTCAAGTTCTACCGTTTCTATTGTTGACTCCATAAACCCTAAAAGGAACTAGTTGACTCACTATATTGAATGATTGATCAAACACACACTCAAACCTTTCTCCTTGAAGCTTTTGCTAACTTTTACTAACCCTAAACTAGACTAATTCCTTAGCTAACTTGTTGTTGTTGCAAATAATTGCTACAACCATATTAATTCATGCTAATTTTTTKCATTCACCTACATAACTTGYACTTARCTCATTCATAAATTGCTTGAGACAATTKCCAAGCAATCTATTAGACAAATGCTAAGTTTTCATGGTGATTTCTTGCAATTTTGAGCACTAGAATTTTTTGTTGTTATAAAAGMTTTCTATAGCCATCTAACTGCAGMAAATTCTATGCAAAAGTGACATTAATATGCTAGCTAGACATTGCCAAATTTGCTTGTGACAACTTATTATCATTCTCCCTATTTAAAGTTACAATTTCTTGTCCTTTTCAAGAAATTTCAAGGCATATTCTTTGTGGTTGTTACAAAATACCTATTTTTGTTGTAAATCATTACATTGCTGAAACTTTATATCAGCTAGCCCATTTTTTGAAGGTTTATGGTCTCAAGAAGCACTAACATCATATTTGTACACTTGAAAGATGCCATATTTTCTTTGTTGTCTTGTTTTGGGCAGGTACTATTGGCCCTCGACCAAGTTTTGAGGAAATATTGGTCATGTTTGACCACTTTTTGGAATTCGATGCAGTGATCTAAGATGGAACACCTGGGTGGAGATGACATAACATATCTCACTTGTTTTGTGGGATTTGTGGACCCATCATGGGGTTCTTGGGGTTTTGTAACGGTTTATGGGATGTCGTCCCATGGGTTTACCCATGATTGGGCTTGTTTGTAAATGTAAAAGTATAAATAGGAAAGAATGTAATGTAGTGAGGGGGATGTAATTGGGTAAGTGCAAGAGGCAAGTAGTTCTAAGTTTCTTTGTGCACAGAACATGTATGTAAGGCTCTGTGCTTGATAGAGGAGTTGGCTATGTGCCTTGATCTGATTTTGGGAAGGTGGATCTAGTGCTTAGTGCACAAATCACCTGTCTAGTGCAAAGCTTGGATCTATGGATTAGTGCACATGAGCAGACAAATGTAAGATATTGAAGCCTAATAAAGAAGAAGAAGGAGTTTGTGGACGTAGCCCCAAACTGGGGTGAACCACGTATATCATGTGTTGATGGTTTTATTTGTGCTATGATGTTTACGCTGTGAATCTGCTTAGTGCATTAATTGTTGTATATGATAGATAGATCTATGAATTCTTAGTGATTTATTATGTTGAATGTGTTATATATAACTTATGATTCTAAGTGTGATGTGTATTTTTTCATTGTTACTGTGTCGATCTATACTTAGGGTTTGTTATGTGATGTGAATAAAGTTGATAAGCTAATGCATGTTATCTTCTAAGTACTTTGTGAAGTGTTATAATCACAGATCTGTGTCCCAGCTTGGTTAAAGAAACCTGAGTCCTGTAACCCCCCCTTCCTCTACCTCGGGTGAGACTTCGCCTACTTCGCAGGTGTTACTGAAAGGGCCGACAGTGAGGGTTTTGTTGGTGCATTGTTGAAGCATTGAACCCTGGGTCTGCCCCTGTGCCAACAAATGGTTCTGTTGTCAGGACCTGAAACTGTGATTGTTGGGAACTGAAGTAAAGAAAAGAGAAGCTTTGTGCATAGATCTGTTGTTGTAGAACGCAATATTCTACTTGAATTGTGAAGATCTATGCTAAGAAAGAAACTCGATAAGAGAAAAGAGGTAAGATATTGAAAAAGGTAAAGCTTTGTACTTTGATAAGAGTAAGATAAGTGGAAATTTTTGTTTTGAAAGAATGAACTTAAGTATGTTTAATAGATTATTTCCTAGTCTGAAATTTAGGGCGTATCAGGAAGAAAGAGTTGATCTAATTAAGACTAATAGAAATGAAGAAATATATGTTATTCCTGTGCATAGAAATAATTTTTGGACTAATAATTGGATGCAGGAACCTAGAAATAATTTTTGTAGATTGCAGGTCCAACACTGTGATCCTAGTGCACAGTACATGAGAAGTTGGGGAACTTACAAGAGAAAGAGAGGATTGACACTATGTTATAACTGTAGAAGACCAAGACATATTGCTAAGGAATGCCCTAATGTAGGTCCTATTTTTCTTTGTTGTAAAATTGTTGGTCATGAGGTTGAGGTTTGTCCAAGAATGATTGCTAAGGTTGAAAAAATGAACATGAGTCAAGAGAATAAGAGCATGTTATAATTTCAAAAAGGGAAAGAATAAAAGAAAGTTCAGACTACATTATTACAGTTAAAAGAAGCAATGAATGATCACAAAGATGTCAGTTTACCAGAGATCATGAAAGAAAAACAACACAAAAGTGAAAGAATAGGAGACTTAGACATAGATTGTGTCTTGGATGGGGAAACACCAGTGAATATTATGACAAAAGGCACTTGGTAAATTTTGGGAAAGCCTATTATGGTACCTTCATTGGGAAGGATATACTTTTTTAAAGGAAAGATGATAACCCTATGTGGAAGAGTTACTAATGTACCTGTTATTATTCATGGAACATCGACAGAAGAGGAATTTGAAGTTATTAGGTTTATTGAGAACAAAGCCTCATTCCCACTTTTGTTAGGAAAGACTTGGATTGAGAAGGATCATATTAGAAGGAAAACAGAAGAAGAAGCTACAGAAAATAAAAAACAAGAACTAAGGGATTCCATAGCTAGGAAAATCGATCTACTGATAGAAGAATGAGAAGTTAAGTCGAAGCAGCAGAAGGCAATAGAATTAGCTGTCGAAATTGAAAGAATGCAAGAAGGTTTGAAGGACCTATCCATGAAAGAAGAAAGTATATCCATCCAGGAAGTGGTAAGACAAGGAATATTAATTTTGAACCCTTTGAAAGAACATTAGGAGTGTGAAGTTACTACGCTAGGAGAAGATAGGAATAAAAATGGAAAGAGAAATCCAGAAACAGTTAGAGAGACTCATATCATAGGAAAGAAGGCAAGGAATATCAGTAAAAAGAAGGCCATGTTGGAAAATCTACAGGGTGTTATAGACAAGACATCGCAGGAGGTAGGTTTGCAGGATTTGAACCTCGCTGGAACAACAAAATCACGCAGAATGGGACTTCGCCTCGACAAAGCTATATGATCGTTGGAGGCACCCCGATCGTTAGAACAATGCTCCGGAACGGCTAGGAAACACATTTATGGGAGAATAGACCACGTTTGGAATGTTGAGACCATGCCATAATGGAAAGATTCGCATGGATGGAAGCAATCCTTCCCGTTGGAAGAATCCGTTACTATGTTCACTTATTTAACCCGTTGGTCATTGCACTGGGACCACTTTTCGCCATCCGTGATTAACTGAGCTATTAGAGATTTGATTGTGTGTCGAACTATGATTTTAGAACCTAGACATTGCCATCCACTTGTTTACAGCGTCTATACATTTTCCTACCCCGACTGTCTCTTTAAAAGAGAGAATGTCGAGTGAATAGACTAAGTTAGAGAAGTCTTTTGAAGAGGTCCTTAAGAAGTTTATGAATGACAAAGCTATGTCTGAAGGTGTTCTGGCATCGTCAACTAGGAGAATACATGCTTCCCCTTCAACTGGATGATGTTTGGGCTGTACTAACCCCGCGACTGAGAAGCAAAGTAAGCATTGTGACGATCTGGCTAATGCGAAGAAAATCCCGTCGATCTTACCTAACTATATCCCACCTTTGGCTGGTGCGGTTAACCATGATATCATCCCACGAGACTATGAGTACACCTTGATCACCGCGTACATCCCGAAGGGGATACACGTAGTTGGAAGCCAGTTGGGACATATCCCATCCTTGAAGAACAATGAATTTAACCTTGGAGACAAAAAGAACTACGCCATGCTTGCCCCTCATAGGTACCTAATGAATACAACTGGGAAGAAGCCTTTCATAGTCTCCCAACCTTGGATTAAGGAGTTGGCATAGTCCACGATACTTAACGTAATGAAAATTCCTAATTTTGGCCGACATCAGGAGGTTAACGCTTGCGTTAAACTCCTCTTGTTGTGATATCATGGTGGATACATGTGGCTTGGCAGGAGGATTACTGTGGATCCAACACTGATCCACTTGATCACAGGATTGAGCATGCAGGGACCAGACCCTCAACAGTTCTACCTAGTGAAGACCTCAGATCGCTCCCTAGAACATTGCATTAAGGAGGTATATGACGAAGTTGAGAAGGGAAAGTGAGGATAAAAAGTAGCCTCTATCAAGGATGGCACATTTCGCCTCACTTTCCAACTCATATTTGGCAATCTCGTCAGAAAGAACCACCCACACAGGTCACTGGGTTCATGGTGGACCTCGCAGGGAAATGTGTGGAGGGGATGCAGATGAATTGGGTGATCTACCTCATCAACGAGCTTGAGAAATACTATCGCGAAGCACAGGATCAGGGATACGAGTTTCACTTCAGTAGGCTACTTGTGTTGATTGCATTTTTCTCTTTCCAAATGTCGAAAGGAGCTACCTTTCTGGATATTGAAGCTTTGGAGTCGTTGGCCATGAAGTTCTCAACCTTATGGTATATGAATGACATGTTGAAGAAATGGAAGTCAAACGCAGTGTTCCATGCCTACTATTAGCAATTGAAAGTTTCCATTGAGTCATTCTCGTGAATGAAACCACGCACATTGCACCATTATAGACCACTAGCCAAGTTCCATGCAGATTTGCATTTTATTTATATCACTGTGCGCAGGGATGAGAGCAAGGAATAATTATAGTCCTATTACAAGCTGACCAATGAAGACATGGAATAGATAATGAAGGAGTGGTCGGAGGATTTCTTTGTACCGGTTGATGATTTTTAACTCTCTGACCCTGAAATCATAGGAAGCCCCTTGGTCACCCAGTTTGAACATGCAGGACAGTCAAGTGCGAAGAAGAAAAAGAAAAAGGAGGAAGTTCAGAACATAGAGACTGATGAGGAGGACAACGTCTCGGAGGAAAATGGACTTGGATTGCTCGCAGGAGGAGGAGGAGATGAAGTAAATCAAGAAGTAGGAGGGGAAGAAGGAGAAAAGCAAGGAGAAGGCAAAGCTACACCGCTGAAGTATCCCCCTACCGAGACAGAAAAACTGAAGAAGAGGAAGGTTTCTTCGCAGAAACCTTCAACAAGAAAAAAGACTCGTGCCAGTAAGCCCCAGCTAGAGGCTATGCTCACATAAGATGATATTATTCTAGTCCACAGAGTGATGGAGGATGCATCCAAAGATCTATTGCAAAGATATGGAGTGAAGCAAGACAAACTATATGGTAGGATAGAAAAGGAATTGAGTGAAGTACATGAAGTTATTTTCTCATCCCGTGCAGTCCCTATTGTGCCTTCCTCGTCAGAGACTGCAAAGTTGGGGGATGAGCCAACCCAACATCGAAGACTTGCAGATGCAACAGAGGCTCGACTTCAGCAAGTCCAAGAGGAGAAAGAGAAGGCTATGGAATCCCTGAAGAAAGAGAAAGAGGAATTCTTAGAGCAACTACGAGTTGTGTGGTACTGTGTAACTGCGTATGAAAATGAGAAAGATGAGTTTCGGGCGATGCTCGAGAAAGACAAAGCAAAGATATAGAGGGAAAAGGACCAGTTTCTTGCAGATCATACTGCAGTCAAAGAAGTGGTGAGCAAAGAACTTCACTCTGTGCCAGGCTTGGCACATGGGGAACATGAAGCAGTCGAGGTTCAAGTGATGAAGCTCGTTGAGGCTATCCAGTAGCTTCAAGCAAGGGTAACAGAGTTATAGATACAAGCAGTACCAAGCACTCCGTAGGAAGTGCATGACCAGAGGGAATATATCACTAAGAGTGCATTCGAAAGGATCAGAACCCTCACCTCATAATGAAAACAGTTGAGCTACAGAAGCGCACAGACCTACAAACGCCTCACAAAATATCCAGATCTTAGGAATTTAGAAGTGAAACTATAGGAGGCGCAATAGCAGGCACTGACAGTTCAAGCACAGATGAAGTCATGAACTACAGTCGAGAGAATGAAGAGATCACAAGAACAATGCGCAGCCCAACAACAAATTACTATCATCCAGGGAAGATTAATGGAAGCCACACAGAGGCTACAACCAGTGCAGGAGGAAGCCTGCACAGTGTTTGAAGAGATCGGAGGAAAAGGTTCACAACTGGACCAAGTGGTTGCGACAGTGGAATAATGCCTGGAAGGTCCTGTTACAGAGAAAATGATCAAGGATTTCACTGAGAAGGAAGCTCAGGTGAAGAAACAAGTTGAGGCATCTCGAGCTAAGCTCGAGGACTTCGAAGCAGAATTTCCTAGATCTGAGTGACTTGGGATGAGTCGCAGGTGAGTGTTGGGGGCCTGTTGTCCCTCGACCAAGTTTTGACGAAATCTTGGTTAGGTTTGACCACTTTTTGGACTTTGACATAGTGATCGAAGATGGAACACCCCAACAGAGTTGAGATCGCAGATATCACTTGTTGTGTGGGATTTGTGGACCCAACATGGGGTTCTTAGGGTTTTGTAATGAGTTATGGGATGTTGGCCCATGGGTTTACCCATGATTATGCTTGTTTGTAAATGTAAAAGTATAAATAAGAAAGAATGTAATGTAGTGAGGGGGATGTAATTGGCTAAGTGCAAGAGGCAAGTAGTTCTAAGTTTCTTTGTGCAACAAAACATGTATGTAAGGCTTCGTGCTTGATGGAGGAGTTGGCTATGTGCCTTGACCTGATTTTGGGAAGGTGGATCTAGTGCTTAGTGCATAGATCACCTATACAGTGCAAAGCTTTCTCTGTGGCTTAGTGGACATGAGAAGATGGATGTAAAAGATTGAAGCCTAATAAATAACAAGAAGTAGTTGGTGGACGTAGCCCCAAACTAGGGTGAACCACGTATATCATGTGTTGATGGTTTTCTTTGTGCTATGATGTTTATGTTGTGAATATGCTTAGTGCATTAATTGTTGTATATGATAGATATATCTATTAATGATTAGTGCTTTATTTATGTTAAATGTGCTAGATCTAACTTATGATGCTAAGTGTGATGTGTATTTTGTCATTGTTACTGCATCGATCTATCCTTAGGGTTTGTTCTGCGATGTGAATAAATTTGATAAGATAATGCATGTTATCTTCTAAGTACTTTGCGAAGTATTATAATCACATATATGTGTCCCATATTGGTTACAAACACTTGAGTCATGTAACCCCCCTACCTCTACCTTGAGTGAGACTTCGCATGCTTCACAGGTGTTGCCGAAAGGGCTAGTAGTGAGGGCTTTGTTGGTGCGTTGTTGTAGCGTTGAACCCTGGGTCTGCCCCTGTTCCAATAGGTACACTCATTTTGTCATTGCTTCATCCCTTAAAGACCATAAGAACCTTTTGAATTGAGTGACCAGTGAGAGGGGGATTTTGTTTCACCTTTTCCTTAGTCTTATCATCCCTTTAGGTCACTGGGGACGTCTCCCCTAGGGTAACTTTGATATACTCCTAAACAGAAAGGGGTTTCCTATTAAGGTGACAATGATAGGTCGCCCTGTGTTATGACAATATTGTATCCACCTGCCATGGGCTTTGGGAAAGAACATATTGTGCGATAACAGGGGGCTAAGAGTCTGTGAAAAGGGGCTAAGCTAGGGGGCTTAAGACCAAAGGAATATTTTATTAATATTCTCAAAAATGTATAAAGTATAAAGTAAGGATATTAAAATATATCATAATCCCTTATGTTGAGGAACGTATCATACTGTGAGGGAATCCAGGTGGAACCAAGCTAATTCCCAACATGACAAGCGCCAAGTGAGAACATGAAAATATAATTGGGGAAATTTATTTCCTTTGGGGAGAATATTCCCATTATCATTCACACCTCACTACCTATAGGGGATTGTCATTTGTACCTTCATGCTACAAACACTCATATTTGTACCAGTATCAAGACTTTTGTTAGTTATGGAGCTAGAATGAATAGGCGGGTTGTTAAGCTCGTAGTGTTGAAATATTGTAACTGCAAAGAGTATTCTATTTATTATTGATGTATTATTCATTAGATCAATCCCCTTTTGTGGATTGATCATGTCGGGTATTGTAAATGACCAAATCCCCTTTTGCGGATTGGTCAAACCCTAATTTTAATATGCTAAATGAGAATTCAGCCCCCAAAATATATTAAAGTGGTTATAACCACCCAGAATGAGAAGTCGGCCCTACCAGTGAAAAGACACCTCAATTCAACAACTGCCAGATTGTATAAATAAGAGAGGCCAACACCTCATTTGTTCACTCACTCACTTGATCATCAGAGCGCAAGTGAAAAGAAGTACCAGAAGCATCAGTCCATAAATTCACTGGTCAAGTTTGAGGGGGTAAAATTTGGATTTTCATAAATCTGACTGCACCAACTTACTTGCCTCAGCTCAGCGCATCTATCCACTAGATCATAATTTCAAAATTTGAAGTTTGAAAAATCAGGGTTTCCCCATAAAACCCTAAGTTGTAGTTGCAGTTGTGGTTTCAGAATCAGTTGCAGTATCAGTTGAAGTGTCAGTTGTAGTACCAGTTGCAGTCACCCTTGAATTTTTTAAAAGTTGGTAATTATTACCGCTGCTACCAGATGGTGCCACTACCTGCAAATGCTACCAGAGGTATGTACTCACATATGATTAATTTGTTAAGCTTTAAAGGGTATTTGTAGAAGAAGGGATCTCTTGCCATAGATCCAGAAGGATCTCAAGATCCAACACATTCAGAGGAATAATGAAACCCAGGTTTGATTATTCTGATATGCATCTATTTGTTATGACATTATTTTGATCTAGATTTCATGTTGAATCTATGACCATCATACTAACCTTTGATCAAAATTAAAGTCAAGGTATTAGATGGATTAAAGTTGAGATCATATAATTTATCCTCTAACCCAACCTTTTGTCAAGATAGCATGTTGTCTTAGTACATAAGACAGGTTGAGGAAAGCACTCGTCATCTTGAGTGAAGGAGACTTGGAAGAAAAGAAGCACACTCATTCTTGAGGACAAGGCTCCAGGTTCCAGGTTTGATTAATTAAGTTGATAAGATTCAAAGTTGCACATGACAAGTTGTTGACTACCCCTTTACAAGTAAACACCATAGTTGAGATAGCAGTCCTTGAAAAGTATTATACTTGGTAGCATGTGATTATATTGAGATAAATGCTTAATGTAATCATTTTCCATATACAACTAACATCTCCTCTAGGAGAAACTTCTTATGTTAGTTCCATGTTTCCATGGAGGAATGTTTGATCACAACACTATAAGAGTGTTGACCTCATTTCGTATTGTATTTCTTACTTTTGATCTTTTCTTCAGACAAGCCACAAGTGATAGCTCTAAAGGAGCTACTGTGATGATTATTCTTGCTATTTATTTATATACTATTATCAAAAAGAGTATTATTCTTTCTTGTTGTTTTGTTGACCTTGTTTCAGGTCAGAAGTGATAACCCTGAGAAAGCTATAGTGAAGGTTGTAGAAGCCAACATATTAGATGAGACATGAAGTAGGCGATGTACATGACCATATACACTCATGTACCAAAGAATATGAAGACAAATATATCTTTTGATATTCAGAGTATCTCATGTGAAGATTGATTGAAAGGAGCGGAAGGCTCCAAAGATGACCGAACATTAGAACAAGAACTCACAACAGAATTGTTCAATGGTTAATGAAGCCACCTTGATGGGAAGCAGAACTCAACTCTGTATTTCATATTTAGACTTGGTATTCAACACCAAGTATACCCTATAAGAGATGATGAAGTCCTTGTAGACTTAGAAGAAATCGAGAGTAAGCCTAATCTTAGAAAGGATCAGATGAAGAGACAACTTCCAGGACTGGGAGATAGATGTCGTGAGAAGACTAGATCGCAGCTTCAGAAACTTCTAGGAGATATGAAATATCCTGGGAATATTCTCTTGGTTCAGTAACAAAGAAGGAAGCCAGTCAGAATGATTAGGATATGGATTCTTCTGTGAGACTAGAAGAGAAGTCAGTATTTACTTCCAAGATTGATCTATACAAATCAAGCATGTTGCAGATGTACAAAGCTTGATGTGTGTCTAAAGGATTCTCCCAACAAGAGGGAGAATACTATGACGAGACACTTACTCCAGTACTTATGAAGACAACCAGAACAACCATGATTCATATATAGTATGATATGCAGGGGGAGAAATCACCATATTTAAAATTGAGTGGAAGTTGGTGCATTACATTAGTTGGGTCATGGAGACATGACTACAATGAAAGATAAGAGTTACCTCCATGAAATAAGAAGAGCTACCTTCAGTATCAATTTATTGAGCCACTCTTAGTTTCAGATGAAGTTGTTGTCGTGATAGAATAAGAGGAGTTACTCACATATTTAAGCAGTCACAGTGATAATGAAGCAACCATTCTCAGCTTCAGAGCAGATGCAAGTGCAGAGTCCCAGATTCTAGAAGGAACAATTGCAGAGAGAGTAGAGGACATACTCCCAAACAATGAGATAGGTAGTGCTTTGTAGAAATCACATAGAGCTAGCACATGATTGTACAGATTGAGTTGCAATTGAAAAAGTGTAGCAAATTGGTAAAATGTAATGAGAAAATTTGATTTGAAGATTGAAGATAGAAAGACTCATGTCTGCCAGTTCAAGGAAGCTTTGTACATGTTGAAGAAATCTCCTAGATCTTGGTATGGAAGAATTGATAGTTTCCTGACGAGCTTGGACTTTACCAAGAGTAAAGTTGATTCTAACCTTTATCTCAAGGTTATAAATGATGAGCCAATGATGTTACTACTATATGTAGATAATGTATTCTTGACAAGATGAAGAAAAACTCATCACAGATTGTAGAAGAAGATCACTACAAAGTTTGATGGAAGACCTAAATGCATTATCTCTTACGTCTTGAAGTTTGGAAGAGCACAAAGAAGATCTTCCTTAACTAAGGGAAGTATGCAGTTAAAATGAAGAGGTTTGACATGTTGAAATGTAAATTCATGTACACACCCATGAAAATGAAGTTGGAGCTCCTGGTAGATACCTCGTCAGAATTGGGTGATGCTACTCTGTACAAATAGATTATTGGTTCAGTGATGTGTCTGACGAATATCAGGCTAGATATATGTTTTTCCTTGATTCAGTATTTGATAGAACCCAGACGTGTTCACATTGTTGTTGCAAAACATATGATGAGATACCTTAACGGTACGTTGGATTTTGGTCTCTATTATACTAGAGATCATGAATTTAGACTGAGTGGTTACACTAATTCAGATTGAGCTGGAAGTGTTTATGATAGAAAGAGCACTTCAGGATGTTGTTTCAGTCCGAGGTCAGCCATGACTTCATGGTAGAGTAGGAGGAAATCAAGTATTGCTCTTAGCATGGTAGAATCATAATACATTGTTGCATGTTCTGCTAGTTGTGAAGCCATATGAATTTGAATGTTGTTGACAGATCCATTTGATTTGGATATGAAATCCACCATGATTCTATGTGGTAACCAAGTTGTATAAAGATGATGGAGAACCATGTGTTCCATGATGAGTCGAAGTGCATAGAGATACAATATCACTTCATCTATGATATGGTGCAGAGAGGAACCGTAAAGCTCCAGTGTGTTAGCACGGATGAACATGTTTCTGATGTGTTGACCAAGCCTCTATCTCATGTAAAGTTTGAGTACTTTTGAGAAAATCTTGGTGTAGTCCAAAAGGACCTACCTCGAAAGGGGGAGTAGTGTTGTGATGTCAGCCTAGTGCTGAAGATTTCCAAATTCATGTTGATGTTGTGATGATGTGCCAGCTTAATTATTGTGATGATGTGCTAGCTTAATTGTTGTTATGATGGGCCAACTTAATTGTTGTGATGATGTGCCAACTTAATTTCTATGATGATGTGCCAGCGTAATTGTTGTGTAGATGTGCCAGCTTAATTTTTGTGATGCCAGCTTCATGTTGATGATATTCTAGCCTCTTGTTGTGTTGATGTGTCATCCTAGTGCTGTGATGCCAACCTCGTGCTGATGCCATGCCAACCTCATGTTGTGATGATGTGTCAGCCTCATGTTGTGATGATGTGCCAGTCTCGTGTTGTGATGATGTGCCAGCCTTGTGCTGTGATGATGTGCCAGCCTCGTATTGTGATGATGTGCCAGCCTCATGCTGTGATGATGTGCCAGCCTTATGTTTTGATGCTAGCCTCGTGTTGAAGACTCTCAACCTAGTGTTGATGTTGATGATGCTCCAACCTTTGTGTCGTGTTGTTTTTTTTATTGATGATGATGATGTATTAGTGTTATACTAATCCATGTTGATGCAGATGTTGATGATGCCACTTCAGCTTCTTTCTAAAGATGATGATGCCACTTCAACTTCTTGTTGAATATGATGATGCCACTTCAGCTTCTTGATGAAGATGATGATGCCACTTCAGCTTCTTGTTGAACATGATGATGATGATGTTACTTCCTCTTCTTGATGAATATGATGTTGATGATGCCACTCCAGCTTCTTGCTGAAGATGATGATGATGATGTTATTTCATCTTTAATGTTGAAGATGATGATGTTACTTTAGCCTCATGCTAAAGATATTGATGATATTACTTTAGCCTCATGCTAAATATGTTGATGATATTACTTTATCCTCATGCTAAAGAATATGATGATGCTACTCCAACTCCCTGCTGTGAATGATGATATTGATGATGAGAAAAAATTCCAATGATTTATAGATATGCCAATAAATGTTCCAAGATGTTGTTGATGATGTTGTCCTCTCTCTCTCTGATGTTTTTGTAGAATACCCTTCTTGTTAAGGGGGAGTGTTGAAATATGTTAAATGAGAAGTCGGCTCCCAAAATATATTAAATTGGTTATAACCACCCAGAATGAGAAGTCGGCACTGCCAGTGAAAAGACACCTTAGTTCAATACTTGCCAGATTGTATAAATAAGAGAGGCCAACACCTCATTTGTTCACTCACTCACTTGATCATCAGAGCACAAGTTTGGAGTTGCAGTTGGAGAAGAAGAGAGAGAGAGAGAGAGAGGCACACTACTTGGGAGAGGAATTTCTGTATTGTTTGGTTTATTCTCTTGGCATTGTATTGGCTATCTATATTAAGGAAGTTTTTGCTGGTTTTTCTCTCCCATGAGGGTTTCCTAGGATAAATGATGTGTCTCTTGTGATTGTGTATTTCTTAGTGATCTTATCTATGCTATGGTTATCTAGTAAATTAAAAAGAAACCTAATAATAGATTAAACCTTAACACGTAGGACAATGAAGAAGCGGGTTGTCATGCCCATAGGACATTGAAGAAGTGGGTTTTTAGGCCCGTGAGAATTCTCTCCAGGTGAGAGAATTGCTTGGAATTGATTTCCCAAGGTACCAAACTGTAGCTACAGGGGCTCTCAGAATTCATGTCTGGCCTGTTGTTGAAGCCCAAGAAGGAAAGTGGGGCAGCCAAAGGATTGTTGAGAAGAGAAGGGGCACACTTCCTGGGCTGGGGTAGGCATTTAGGGAATGGGGTTATGTAGGATGTTAGTTTGTGTTGGCACCCGTTTCTGAGTTGTATACTTTCAAAAAGATATTATCTTAGTTAGAAATCATTTACCAGGTTGGAATTTAGCCCTAGCTCGAGGGTGGCCCACTGCTAAGAGTTTATGAGTAGTGTGGTATAAGGTTGGGAGGAGCGTGGAAGGTTTGCAAGAAGTTGGTGTTTATTTCATGAGATAAGTGTCTTTCATGTGCTTATTTTATTTACGGTGTGTATAGTTATGTGTCTTCTGTTATGGATTATCTTTGATAATGGTGTTTATAAATTATTATTGTTATTCCACTGAACTTTATTCATATGCAAAACATTTCAGTAATTTAATTATGTGTTAACTCAGCTGTTGCATTATGATTTATGCATTTTCATGGTTTTTCCTGCGTATGCTACATGGATATTTTTTGTTGTTATTTTGTATGAATCTGTGCATTTGCGGAGTATTTTTATGATTTAAATTAGTATCGGAGTTCAAATATTTGTGTGGCGTGGCCCAGCATGGGTGGCTGGGAATGTTACAAAGTGGTATCAGAGCTATAAAAAGGGAGAGTTTTGTGTGGTGTGGCCAGCTCGAGTGGTTGGGAACATTACACTAATATTGAACATATTGTGTGTGTTCAATATGTATTGTGATGTTCTGATCATAATATGTTGATCTTAAGTGTTATAATGGTGTCTTTAGACACCAATTATGATCTTTGAAAGTTATTCCTCTTCGATTATCTGCAGTTCTATTTATATGTTTCATATCATATTACACCCAATCCCAAACAAAATATTATCATTCGATTGAATTTGTTGAAGAGATGGAATGTTGTGAAAGTAGGTGCAACAACAAAGAATTGTTTCCATGATGGGAAGTAATTGATCCTAATAAAAGAGGGCAGTCCACACTTCCTCTAATAGAATTGTTGCATGATGGCATATCTTTCAAGATTACATTGAACAAGCATATACCATAATTTGACTTGGGTTTCATTAACTATCGAGATATACCATCTCCAAGTCTGAGAATGAAAGATATTTGCACACTAAAGACGAGAATGAATTCCAATTGAAGAATTCGGATCTGGAGATTTCTTAGAGTGAAGAGTTAATGATCAGACTTCTATATTGATGGGAAAAGTGATCCAAGAAATAGAGCCAGAGCCATTGTCAGAACTGAAGATAGTAGCTAGAGACAGAGCCAAAGTTAGATCTATATCTAGGAGCTAGAGTTAGAGCCATGTTCCAGAGAAATAAACTGAAGGAACATTGATCCAAATTAGTTTCCTCTAAGATTTTGGAGACAAAAAATCCTCTCAATGGGAAGGTGTGATCCGAAATGGAATTGAATAAGAATATGGTTTTAATACTCGACACATGCAAGTGTAATTTGAATATTAATGAAGGTTAGATAAAATATAAAGGACAATGAAAATGTTAAAAAAGTAAATGAGACAAAAAGGGGAAAAACAAGAATTAACTAAAATAGAAAATGAAAATATGAGAGAAAGACTGAGGAATGGGAAATGAAAGATCAAGCTTGTTGACCTCCCCATTAGAAAAATTCTCCCCATTGTTTCTTGTACTTTCACTCTCAAAGGATCTTTTGGCCAAGGGGAGGAGTATGCACAGAGAAACATGAACTACATTGTAAATAGGGATTGTCAAAATGAAAATTGATCAACCATTCTAAGCTAGTTATCTTGTTTGGGTTTCCAGGGTAAAATATATGTTTCCATTATGTGATAGATTTTATTTACAATAAGAATTCTCTTATATGTTATTTATATGTCACTCTTATTTGTGTCTTATTTTCAATTAATATGGTATTGTGAGTGTGTCAATAGTGCTAAGGAAGAATTCCTAGTTGTAGTTATGTTGAGTTTACTCAAAATTTCATTCCTTGTGAGCAATTGAAGAATGATATAAACTTTGTAATGCACATTATTGACCATTCATCTTACTCTAGAATTTGAGATCAAAGGATTTCATTAGACAGTTGTTGCAAATTAGTAGTTGATTTTCTAAATTTGATTGCAAAGGAACAATACAATAAAAAAATAACATTGAATTGAAGGAGATTGTTTGCATCCCAAAGCCAACTTGCACATTGTGTATTTCTTGTTGTTGAGGTCGTACACAAAAGAGTGATCCCAAGTAAGGTTGGATTTGTTATAGAAAAAAATTCCACACTCATGCTTTTGTGCCATGGCTTAACCCTTTCCCAATGCTTGCTAGATTTTTCCCTAAAAGTCACCTCCAAAATCATCTAAAAAACATGCTTTAAGAGAACATATGTGGGTTTTCTTAGTGAAACACACGAACATCCATGCCTTTCCTCACTGCAACCCACATATGCCCTCATTTTTGGTGAAAAATAAAAAAAATCATGTGTTTTCGGGCGGGTTTTTCGGTTGGACTCATTTCCCAGTGACCCTTTCCTATACAAAACAAAATCCAAATATTGAAACCTCTTTGGGATCATATAAAACAATCATTGAGGGATGAGACGAGGACAAGTCCATTATTGCAAAGTTATGTTGCGCAAGCATTATTTCCATATATTCTCTGAGCAACATCCCCTTTAATTTGGAAACTCCTTTTCCAGAGCTTCTTTCTCCTTTATATGACTATAGGGTGTCTCCTTATCCCTATCTGATTCATTGAGAAAAGTATTTATCGGCTGATTTGATGCTTGAATATTCCCAGAGGAAACCAGATAGTTGGCTTCAAGATGGTGCCTTGGGCGGGACAAGGTTGTAACTTACCTTTTCCACTTGTTGGTAATAAAAGAGCTTGTTTTCCCCAAAATTTGTCTTCATTATAAATTTATTTGTATGCTTACTTCACATCTGACATATTACATGCACATGTTTATAATCATATAACTACTGTCGTTGCAACCCTAGTTTTGTATCTGTCTTGTAGGTTAAATCCAATGGAAGATCAAGAGCTCTTCGGTGACTTGGAGTAGGGATCGACATGAAATGGAATAACAAGGTGCACCTTCTTTTCTCCTCTTTATCCCTACCTTCTCCTAAAAAAAGTAGTTATTTTCTTCGATTTTTGTGTGTTTGTCATTATGGGGAGACAATTATGTCTTTCACTTGGTCTTGCTCTACTATGATTATGATCCATGATCACAAGGGAAAAATCCCTTAATCAAGATACTACTAGTGTATCTATCTTGAGATTGTATGGGTGCACATACTCCGTATACCTCTCTCCCTCTAAGGTTATGCATTGGAATTTTTTTGGGGGCGTTGTTGTGTGGGTTGGATAGTGGAAATGGATAGCACGTTTTTCATCTAAATACTAGTGAATACAATTTTGAAGTGCAATACAAATTCTATTGAAATGGCATATGTGGTTTGATGAGATTTGGCATGTCTGGCCTCTAATACAATTGGTTGGTGTGGGGTCTATCTTATTATCATTTCTCAAGAATCCAATTCATATAATTATCAATTAATTGTCATCTCATATATTAAATAACAACACTCTCTCATATTTTTAATGAGTGACCTCTCATACATGTATTAGTTCATTGCCATTTTATACATGTTCTAGATAATTTCCATTTCATATACATATGGTTGAGACAATGGACAACCCATATATGTTTTAATGAATGGTTTGAACTAGAGTTTGGTGTAAAGCACGGGGAACTTGGAAGTGACTCCTTCAACAATTGGATGAATGGAAATTGAACCATGTATGCCATCCTTATGTCCATCTTGAGAGTAGTTGCATGATGAACAAAGGTTGGTCATTCATCAACCTAGTTTATTTATTGTTTGCATTGAATCCTCTATTGTTGAAGTTATTCACTCATTCAATCAAAGCACTAGTTCATTAGTTAATGAAGAGGTTGGGTTGAGTTGATGCAAAGAAAACCTATTACGGTTGCACTTCAAAATACATAGTATAAGTGAAGAGATTTGGCCTATAAATAGACCATTGCAAACACAAAGAAAACATCTTCTCATACCTCAAGAGTATGATAAATATTTGAAGTAGAGAAACATAGTCGAATTATGTGTGCCTATCTAGTGACAAACAACAGAGAAACCAACTTAGAGTCTTATTTATTATTGGCATTGTTAATTGGTTGTTTGCAAGTTACATTGAAGAAAAGGCCATATCACGAATCTTGAGTAGTTTTGCAGGATAGTTGCACTTATAACTGCAACAAGAACACATGCCTTGTAGTAATTCTAAAGATTGATATCTTTATCCAAGATTGTGAACATAGAAAACAAATTTAATTATTCAAAGTATCCATGTTGGCGAAGTGAGTGAGCTATAAGTCTAGGTCACCCAATGTGTCACCATTGGTTGAGGCCTCAACTAGCTCCAAGTCTCGTCAAGTGGATTTTTCTCTCTTGTGGATTTGTTATTTTACATTTAACTAATCAATGTGTGTTGTTGGTTTAGATAACATTGAATTGTTGCATGCTTAACCTTTCTATTTTTTGAATGTATTCATGATCACTTATAGCATATTTATCATCACATTGGCATGCTTTCAAATTTTGATTTTCATGTGTGCCCCTTGCACTATATGCATCTTAGTCTTTGTTATTGTGCCTCACAGATTTTACTTCCTTTTACCTACTATAAAGTTTTAAGTAGCCTTATCTAGGGTTAGGGAAGTCGTACCTCATCGTCAAATGATTCACAAATGAGTTTTACACATAATCTATAGTTTTTGCTAAATGTTGGCTAGTAAGAGTTCTATATGTCAACAAACATTTTTCTTGGTTTAGAATCAATCAAATGCTTATGAATCACAACAATGTAAATGAACACATTAATAATATGTATAACATAGATCCAAGATGAGTAGATGGAATATAATCCTAACAAAGCGACATCTTGAATGGGATCCAAAATTTTGATTAAAAATGCCTTTGTGCATAAACTAGGGTGTTGGATGAAATAATGTTTTCATTTCCTTAAGGGGATTCCTCAAGGTTTTTTGGGTCTACAGACTCATGCAACTAACAAAACCAAAATTTGACACTCATGTATATGAAAGCATGAATTAAGAAAATTCTCTCCAATGGGGTAGTTTGAGTCCCACGAGTTGTGAAGGCTATGAAGATTATTGAAACTAGGCATGTGATCATTCATTTGAAATTCCTACTTGTCCTCCATGCTTTGCCCAAAATGGCTCAATGATCCAAACTCAAACAAACAAATTACAAATTAATTATATATTTAAGAAGCCATGTAGCGAGAGAATTTTTTCTACGCTCATTGGTAATTAATTCTTTATTCTTTAAAAGGTGAATATTCTATTTCAATATTGATTCTTCATGATTTGTAAATGATATTGGTTGTTCCTCTCAAATGAAAGAACCTTATTCTTTTTCTTTAGATTCTAACGTTTTGAAGTTTTAAATATGTGTATTAGGTTACTTTTAAAAAAATCTCTTTTAAATGAACTATAGGTCATGCAATATTTTATAAGCTCCTTCAAATTAGCCGAATTGAAGATGGCGCATCCTTCAGATATTGATGTGATGATGATTGATGATGATGATGTGATGATGATTGATGTGATGATGTTCGAAGAGACCAACATGTTGTTGTGTCTTCTGGTAAAAAAAAATCGGAATGGAAATGATATTTGTGGGAACGTTGTTGGCTCGTGTCTCATGGCATTAATAGAGCTGGCTTAGATGTTATACTATAGGGCTATACTCATGGAAATGTTTTATAGTACACTTATTGAATATGAATATTCTCTTTTCCCTATTGATGGCAAGAGATAAAGAATTTTGATACAAGTTCTTGGAGAGACAATTTTGATACAAGAATTTTGATACAAGTTCATGGAGAGAGAGAGACAACCCTTTTATGTACGTGCATGGAAATAATGCAATTGAACAAAATGAGAAGATGATAAATGAACTATGCCAAAGTAATGGCCAAGGAGATCATAATTTAGATCCTAGTTTGGAAAATGTAGCAAGAGAGTTACATATATAATACAACA
>ML819366.1:30519-43440 GCA_009831015.1 Picea engelmannii
GAGAGGAGCTCTCATGGAGAAGGGGTTCTTGGTTGTGGTTCTTTGGCTTGGAATTATTAGCTTGGTTGGAGTGGCTTTGAGATTTGCTTTGTCAAGATAGATTGTGAGTAGCTATCAGATCTATGGTCTCAGAATTCTTGGAGAAAGAAGTGTGTGGGGAATGAAGGACAGTTGGAAGGGACCTTACAACATCAAGGCAATGGTTGTAATCTCTCTTTCACATTTAATATGATACAGTAATATGTTTCTTTCCCATAAAGTTAGATATACTTTATTACATAACTCCTTGATCATATGTATAGATTAGCTATTGGATATATTATTTTCTTTCACTTTGGTTGGTTTGTGCTGTTTTGATCTTAACCACACAAGAGCGTTGGAGCAAAGCAAGGAACAACAGAGACCAAGGAAGCGATTACAAGGTACATATCTTCTTCTCACTTCCAATTTAATTCAATAGTTAGATCTAGGGAAAGCGGTATATTCTATCCTGTTTTGTTCTAGATCCAGGTGGATCTAGGGAGATCGGTTTGTGTCCGCACTCACGGATTTATCCTATAACAGCAGTCACAGTGAAAATGAAGCAACTATTCTCAGCTTCAAAGCAGATGCAAGTGTAGAGTCCCGGATTCTAGAAGGAACAATTGTAGAGAGAGTAGAGGACATAATCCCAAACAATGAGATAGGTATTGCTTTGTAGAAATCACATAGAGCTAGCACATGATTGTGCAGATTGAGTTGCAATTGAAAAAGTGTAGCAAATTGGTACAATGTAATGAGAAAAATTGATTTGAAGATTGAAGATAGAAAGACTCATGTCTGTCAGTTGAAGGAAGCTTTGTACATGTTGAAGAAATCTCCTAGATCTTGGTATGGAAGAATTGATAGTTTTCTGATGAGCTTGGACTTTACCAAGAGTAAAGTTGATTCTAACCTTTATCTCAAGGTTATAAATGATGAGCCAATGATGTTACTACTATATGTAGATAATGTATTCTTGACAAGATGAAGAAAAACTAGATTGCAGAAGAAGCTCACTACAAAGTTTGATGGAAGACCTAAATGCATTATCTCTTACGTCTTGAAGTTTGGAAGAGCACAAAGAAGATCTTCCTTAACTAAGGGAAGTATGCAGTTAAAAAGAAGAGGTTTGACATGTTGAAATGTAAATCCATGTACACACCCATGAAAATGAAGTTGGATCTCCTGGTAGATACCTCGTCAGAATTGGGTGATGCTACTCTGTACAAATAGATTATTGGTTCAGTAATGTGTCTGACGAATATCAGGCTAGATATATGTTTTTCCTTGAGTCGGTATTTGATAGAACCCAGACGTGTTCACATTGTTGTTGCAAAACATATGATGAGATACCTTAATGGTACGTTGGATTTTGGTCTCTATTATACTAGAGATCATGAATTTAGACTGAGTGGTTACACTGATTCAGATTGAGATGGAAGTGTTTATGATAGAAAGAGCACTTCAGGATGTTTTTTCAGTCTGAGTTCAGCCATGACTTCATGGTAGAGTAGGAGGAAATCAAGTATTTCTCTTAGCATGGTAGAATCATAATACATTGTTGCATGTTCTGCCAGTTGTGAAGACATATGACTTCGAATGTTGTTGACAGATCCATTTGATCTGGAGATGAAATTCACCATGATTCTATGTGATAACCAAGTTGTATAAAGATGATGGATAACCATGTGTTCCATGATGAGTCGAAGCACATAGAGATACAATATCACTTCATCTATGATATGGTGCAGAGAGGAACCATAAAGCTCCAGTGTGTTAGCACGGATGAACATGTTTCTGATGTGTTGACCAAGCCTCTATCTCATGTAAAGTTTGAGTACTTTTGAGAAAATCTTGGTGTAGTCCAAAAGGACCTACCTCGAAAGGGGGAGTAGTGTTGTGATGTCAGCCTAGTGCTGAAGATTTCCAAATTCATGTTGATGTTGTGATGATGTGCCAGCTTAATTATTGTGATGATGTGCTAGCTTAATTGTTGTTATGATGGGCCAACTTAATTGTTGTGATGATGTGCCAACTTAATTTCTATGATGATGTGCCAGCGTAATTGTTGTGTAGATGTGCCAGCTTAATTTTTGTGATGCCAGCTTCATGTTGATGATATTCTAGCCTCTTGTTGTGTTGATGTGTCATCCTAGTGCTGTGATGCCAACCTCGTGCTGATGCCATGCCAACCTCATGTTGTGATGATGTGTCAGCCTCATGTTGTGATGATGTGCCAGTCTCGTGTTGTGATGATGTGCCAGCCTTGTGCTGTGATGATGTGCCAGCCTCGTATTGTGATGATGTGCCAGCCTCATGCTGTGATGATGTGCCAGCCTTATGTTTTGATGCTAGCCTCGTGTTGAAGACTCTCAACCTAGTGTTGATGTTGATGATGCTCCAACCTTTGTGTCGTGTTGTTTTTTTTATTGATGATGATGATGTATTAGTGTTATACTAATCCATGTTGATGCAGATGTTGATGATGCCACTTCAGCTTCTTTCTAAAGATGATGATGCCACTTCAACTTCTTGTTGAATATGATGATGCCACTTCAGCTTCTTGATGAAGATGATGATGCCACTTCAGCTTCTTGTTGAACATGATGATGATGATGTTACTTCCTCTTCTTGATGAATATGATGTTGATGATGCCACTCCAGCTTCTTGCTGAAGATGATGATGATGATGTTATTTCATCTTTAATGTTGAAGATGATGATGTTACTTTAGCCTCATGCTAAAGATATTGATGATATTACTTTAGCCTCATGCTAAATATGTTGATGATATTACTTTATCCTCATGCTAAAGAATATGATGATGCTACTCCAACTCCCTGCTGTGAATGATGATATTGATGATGAGAAAAAATTCCAATGATTTATAGATATGCCAATAAATGTTCCAAGATGTTGTTGATGATGTTGTCCTCTCTCTCTCTGATGTTTTTGTAGAATACCCTTCTTGTTAAGGGGGAGTGTTGAAATATGTTAAATGAGAAGTCGGCTCCCAAAATATATTAAATTGGTTATAACCACCCAGAATGAGAAGTCGGCACTGCCAGTGAAAAGACACCTTAGTTCAATACTTGCCAGATTGTATAAATAAGAGAGGCCAACACCTCATTTGTTCACTCACTCACTTGATCATCAGAGCACAAGTTTGGAGTTGCAGTTGGAGAAGAAGAGAGAGAGAGAGAGAGAGGCACACTACTTGGGAGAGGAATTTCTGTATTGTTTGGTTTATTCTCTTGGCATTGTATTGGCTATCTATATTAAGGAAGTTTTTGCTGGTTTTTCTCTCCCATGAGGGTTTCCTAGGATAAATGATGTGTCTCTTGTGATTGTGTATTTCTTAGTGATCTTATCTATGCTATGGTTATCTAGTAAATTAAAAAGAAACCTAATAATAGATTAAACCTTAACACGTAGGACAATGAAGAAGCGGGTTGTCATGCCCATAGGACATTGAAGAAGTGGGTTTTTAGGCCCGTGAGAATTCTCTCCAGGTGAGAGAATTGCTTGGAATTGATTTCCCAAGGTACCAAACTGTAGCTACAGGGGCTCTCAGAATTCATGTCTGGCCTGTTGTTGAAGCCCAAGAAGGAAAGTGGGGCAGCCAAAGGATTGTTGAGAAGAGAAGGGGCACACTTCCTGGGCTGGGGTAGGCATTTAGGGAATGGGGTTATGTAGGATGTTAGTTTGTGTTGGCACCCGTTTCTGAGTTGTATACTTTCAAAAAGATATTATCTTAGTTAGAAATCATTTACCAGGTTGGAATTTAGCCCTAGCTCGAGGGTGGCCCACTGCTAAGAGTTTATGAGTAGTGTGGTATAAGGTTGGGAGGAGCGTGGAAGGTTTGCAAGAAGTTGGTGTTTATTTCATGAGATAAGTGTCTTTCATGTGCTTATTTTATTTACGGTGTGTATAGTTATGTGTCTTCTGTTATGGATTATCTTTGATAATGGTGTTTATAAATTATTATTGTTATTCCACTGAACTTTATTCATATGCAAAACATTTCAGTAATTTAATTATGTGTTAACTCAGCTGTTGCATTATGATTTATGCATTTTCATGGTTTTTCCTGCGTATGCTACATGGATATTTTTTGTTGTTATTTTGTATGAATCTGTGCATTTGCGGAGTATTTTTATGATTTAAATTAGTATCGGAGTTCAAATATTTGTGTGGCGTGGCCCAGCATGGGTGGCTGGGAATGTTACAAAGTGGTATCAGAGCTATAAAAAGGGAGAGTTTTGTGTGGTGTGGCCAGCTCGAGTGGTTGGGAACATTACACTAATATTGAACATATTGTGTGTGTTCAATATGTATTGTGATGTTCTGATCATAATATGTTGATCTTAAGTGTTATAATGGTGTCTTTAGACACCAATTATGATCTTTGAAAGTTATTCCTCTTCGATTATCTGCAGTTCTATTTATATGTTTCATATCATATTACACCCAATCCCAAACAAAATATTATCATTCGATTGAATTTGTTGAAGAGATGGAATGTTGTGAAAGTAGGTGCAACAACAAAGAATTGTTTCCATGATGGGAAGTAATTGATCCTAATAAAAGAGGGCAGTCCACACTTCCTCTAATAGAATTGTTGCATGATGGCATATCTTTCAAGATTACATTGAACAAGCATATACCATAATTTGACTTGGGTTTCATTAACTATCGAGATATACCATCTCCAAGTCTGAGAATGAAAGATATTTGCACACTAAAGACGAGAATGAATTCCAATTGAAGAATTCGGATCTGGAGATTTCTTAGAGTGAAGAGTTAATGATCAGACTTCTATATTGATGGGAAAAGTGATCCAAGAAATAGAGCCAGAGCCATTGTCAGAACTGAAGATAGTAGCTAGAGACAGAGCCAAAGTTAGATCTATATCTAGGAGCTAGAGTTAGAGCCATGTTCCAGAGAAATAAACTGAAGGAACATTGATCCAAATTAGTTTCCTCTAAGATTTTGGAGACAAAAAATCCTCTCAATGGGAAGGTGTGATCCGAAATGGAATTGAATAAGAATATGGTTTTAATACTCGACACATGCAAGTGTAATTTGAATATTAATGAAGGTTAGATAAAATATAAAGGACAATGAAAATGTTAAAAAAGTAAATGAGACAAAAAGGGGAAAAACAAGAATTAACTAAAATAGAAAATGAAAATATGAGAGAAAGACTGAGGAATGGGAAATGAAAGATCAAGCTTGTTGACCTCCCCATTAGAAAAATTCTCCCCATTGTTTCTTGTACTTTCACTCTCAAAGGATCTTTTGGCCAAGGGGAGGAGTATGCACAGAGAAACATGAACTACATTGTAAATAGGGATTGTCAAAATGAAAATTGATCAACCATTCTAAGCTAGTTATCTTGTTTGGGTTTCCAGGGTAAAATATATGTTTCCATTATGTGATAGATTTTATTTACAATAAGAATTCTCTTATATGTTATTTATATGTCACTCTTATTTGTGTCTTATTTTCAATTAATATGGTATTGTGAGTGTGTCAATAGTGCTAAGGAAGAATTCCTAGTTGTAGTTATGTTGAGTTTACTCAAAATTTCATTCCTTGTGAGCAATTGAAGAATGATATAAACTTTGTAATGCACATTATTGACCATTCATCTTACTCTAGAATTTGAGATCAAAGGATTTCATTAGACAGTTGTTGCAAATTAGTAGTTGATTTTCTAAATTTGATTGCAAAGGAACAATACAATAAAAAAATAACATTGAATTGAAGGAGATTGTTTGCATCCCAAAGCCAACTTGCACATTGTGTATTTCTTGTTGTTGAGGTCGTACACAAAAGAGTGATCCCAAGTAAGGTTGGATTTGTTATAGAAAAAAATTCCACACTCATGCTTTTGTGCCATGGCTTAACCCTTTCCCAATGCTTGCTAGATTTTTCCCTAAAAGTCACCTCCAAAATCATCTAAAAAACATGCTTTAAGAGAACATATGTGGGTTTTCTTAGTGAAACACACGAACATCCATGCCTTTCCTCACTGCAACCCACATATGCCCTCATTTTTGGTGAAAAATAAAAAAAATCATGTGTTTTCGGGCGGGTTTTTCGGTTGGACTCATTTCCCAGTGACCCTTTCCTATACAAAACAAAATCCAAATATTGAAACCTCTTTGGGATCATATAAAACAATCATTGAGGGATGAGACGAGGACAAGTCCATTATTGCAAAGTTATGTTGCGCAAGCATTATTTCCATATATTCTCTGAGCAACATCCCCTTTAATTTGGAAACTCCTTTTCCAGAGCTTCTTTCTCCTTTATATGACTATAGGGTGTCTCCTTATCCCTATCTGATTCATTGAGAAAAGTATTTATCGGCTGATTTGATGCTTGAATATTCCCAGAGGAAACCAGATAGTTGGCTTCAAGATGGTGCCTTGGGCGGGACAAGGTTGTAACTTACCTTTTCCACTTGTTGGTAATAAAAGAGCTTGTTTTCCCCAAAATTTGTCTTCATTATAAATTTATTTGTATGCTTACTTCACATCTGACATATTACATGCACATGTTTATAATCATATAACTACTGTCGTTGCAACCCTAGTTTTGTATCTGTCTTGTAGGTTAAATCCAATGGAAGATCAAGAGCTCTTCGGTGACTTGGAGTAGGGATCGACATGAAATGGAATAACAAGGTGCACCTTCTTTTCTCCTCTTTATCCCTACCTTCTCCTAAAAAAAGTAGTTATTTTCTTCGATTTTTGTGTGTTTGTCATTATGGGGAGACAATTATGTCTTTCACTTGGTCTTGCTCTACTATGATTATGATCCATGATCACAAGGGAAAAATCCCTTAATCAAGATACTACTAGTGTATCTATCTTGAGATTGTATGGGTGCACATACTCCGTATACCTCTCTCCCTCTAAGGTTATGCATTGGAATTTTTTTGGGGGCGTTGTTGTGTGGGTTGGATAGTGGAAATGGATAGCACGTTTTTCATCTAAATACTAGTGAATACAATTTTGAAGTGCAATACAAATTCTATTGAAATGGCATATGTGGTTTGATGAGATTTGGCATGTCTGGCCTCTAATACAATTGGTTGGTGTGGGGTCTATCTTATTATCATTTCTCAAGAATCCAATTCATATAATTATCAATTAATTGTCATCTCATATATTAAATAACAACACTCTCTCATATTTTTAATGAGTGACCTCTCATACATGTATTAGTTCATTGCCATTTTATACATGTTCTAGATAATTTCCATTTCATATACATATGGTTGAGACAATGGACAACCCATATATGTTTTAATGAATGGTTTGAACTAGAGTTTGGTGTAAAGCACGGGGAACTTGGAAGTGACTCCTTCAACAATTGGATGAATGGAAATTGAACCATGTATGCCATCCTTATGTCCATCTTGAGAGTAGTTGCATGATGAACAAAGGTTGGTCATTCATCAACCTAGTTTATTTATTGTTTGCATTGAATCCTCTATTGTTGAAGTTATTCACTCATTCAATCAAAGCACTAGTTCATTAGTTAATGAAGAGGTTGGGTTGAGTTGATGCAAAGAAAACCTATTACGGTTGCACTTCAAAATACATAGTATAAGTGAAGAGATTTGGCCTATAAATAGACCATTGCAAACACAAAGAAAACATCTTCTCATACCTCAAGAGTATGATAAATATTTGAAGTAGAGAAACATAGTCGAATTATGTGTGCCTATCTAGTGACAAACAACAGAGAAACCAACTTAGAGTCTTATTTATTATTGGCATTGTTAATTGGTTGTTTGCAAGTTACATTGAAGAAAAGGCCATATCACGAATCTTGAGTAGTTTTGCAGGATAGTTGCACTTATAACTGCAACAAGAACACATGCCTTGTAGTAATTCTAAAGATTGATATCTTTATCCAAGATTGTGAACATAGAAAACAAATTTAATTATTCAAAGTATCCATGTTGGCGAAGTGAGTGAGCTATAAGTCTAGGTCACCCAATGTGTCACCATTGGTTGAGGCCTCAACTAGCTCCAAGTCTCGTCAAGTGGATTTTTCTCTCTTGTGGATTTGTTATTTTACATTTAACTAATCAATGTGTGTTGTTGGTTTAGATAACATTGAATTGTTGCATGCTTAACCTTTCTATTTTTTGAATGTATTCATGATCACTTATAGCATATTTATCATCACATTGGCATGCTTTCAAATTTTGATTTTCATGTGTGCCCCTTGCACTATATGCATCTTAGTCTTTGTTATTGTGCCTCACAGATTTTACTTCCTTTTACCTACTATAAAGTTTTAAGTAGCCTTATCTAGGGTTAGGGAAGTCGTACCTCATCGTCAAATGATTCACAAATGAGTTTTACACATAATCTATAGTTTTTGCTAAATGTTGGCTAGTAAGAGTTCTATATGTCAACAAACATTTTTCTTGGTTTAGAATCAATCAAATGCTTATGAATCACAACAATGTAAATGAACACATTAATAATATGTATAACATAGATCCAAGATGAGTAGATGGAATATAATCCTAACAAAGCGACATCTTGAATGGGATCCAAAATTTTGATTAAAAATGCCTTTGTGCATAAACTAGGGTGTTGGATGAAATAATGTTTTCATTTCCTTAAGGGGATTCCTCAAGGTTTTTTGGGTCTACAGACTCATGCAACTAACAAAACCAAAATTTGACACTCATGTATATGAAAGCATGAATTAAGAAAATTCTCTCCAATGGGGTAGTTTGAGTCCCACGAGTTGTGAAGGCTATGAAGATTATTGAAACTAGGCATGTGATCATTCATTTGAAATTCCTACTTGTCCTCCATGCTTTGCCCAAAATGGCTCAATGATCCAAACTCAAACAAACAAATTACAAATTAATTATATATTTAAGAAGCCATGTAGCGAGAGAATTTTTTCTACGCTCATTGGTAATTAATTCTTTATTCTTTAAAAGGTGAATATTCTATTTCAATATTGATTCTTCATGATTTGTAAATGATATTGGTTGTTCCTCTCAAATGAAAGAACCTTATTCTTTTTCTTTAGATTCTAACGTTTTGAAGTTTTAAATATGTGTATTAGGTTACTTTTAAAAAAATCTCTTTTAAATGAACTATAGGTCATGCAATATTTTATAAGCTCCTTCAAATTAGCCGAATTGAAGATGGCGCATCCTTCAGATATTGATGTGATGATGATTGATGATGATGATGTGATGATGATTGATGTGATGATGTTCGAAGAGACCAACATGTTGTTGTGTCTTCTGGTAAAAAAAAATCGGAATGGAAATGATATTTGTGGGAACGTTGTTGGCTCGTGTCTCATGGCATTAATAGAGCTGGCTTAGATGTTATACTATAGGGCTATACTCATGGAAATGTTTTATAGTACACTTATTGAATATGAATATTCTCTTTTCCCTATTGATGGCAAGAGATAAAGAATTTTGATACAAGTTCTTGGAGAGACAATTTTGATACAAGAATTTTGATACAAGTTCATGGAGAGAGAGAGACAACCCTTTTATGTACGTGCATGGAAATAATGCAATTGAACAAAATGAGAAGATGATAAATGAACTATGCCAAAGTAATGGCCAAGGAGATCATAATTTAGATCCTAGTTTGGAAAATGTAGCAAGAGAGTTACATATATAATACAACAAGTCTAAAGGAAAAATATTTGGATTCATCATTGCTTAAGAGGAAGACAAACGGTTATTTTTATTATAAAAATTTGGTTTTTATGAAAAAATAGTTGTAAGTATTTATATATCATCCCCAACTCTATTGAAAAGTCATAGGAGGAAAAATAAAATTTAAAGGAAGGAGCTTATGAAAAATAAAGTTTTATAATATTAAATTTGATTAAAGTCTTTATTAAGAAAATGACAAATCTATAAAAGAAATTGAAGGCTCTAAGAGGGGTTTTCAAAGATTAGAGAAAGTTGGGAGGCGAAGAACCACCAACCATCTCTCATAAATAAAGTCCTTGCACTCATAGTAATAGAGGCTTTTGCTCGACATTGTTACATGACTTCTATTAATGGAAAAACCATTGTTGGCAAAATTTTGATAGAGATTTATAGTGTTGTTCTGATATTAGTGTACACTTTTCATGTTGTTCATGGTGGTTTGGAAAGATGTGAGAATTGATATCTATTTGTTGTATATTTCTCTAGTGCATCTAGTATATGTTATGTCTTTATCAACTTTTTTTTCCTAATAGATGGATATGGAGTTGTAGTTTTAAGTGTAATTAATTGTTGGGATATGGAGTTGTAGTTTTAAGTGTAATTAATTGTTGGGATACAGAGTTGTAGTTTTAAGTGTAATTAATTGTTGGTTAATCTCGGTTCACTATTAGTGGTCTAGAGATTTATGCAATCTGTAATTTTGTAAACTTTTGTAATGGAGGCTTTTGCTCGACATTGTTACATGACTTCTATTAATTGAAAAACCATTGTTGGACAAATTTTGATAGAGATTTATACTGTTGTTGTGATATTAGTGTACACTTTTCATGTTGTTCATGGTGGTTTGGAAAGATGTGAGAATTGATATCTATTTGTTGTATATTTCTCTCATGCATCTAGTATATGTTTTGGCTTTATCATCTTTTGTTTTGCTAAGAGATGGATATGGAGTTGTAGTTTTAAGTGTAATTAATTGTTGGGATATGGATTTGTAGTTTTAAGTGTAATTAATTGTTGCTTAATCTCAATACACTATTAGTGGTCTAGATATTTATGAAATCTATAATTTTGTATACTTTTGTATACAAAATTATACTTTTGTAGAATGGGGCAAGGCCTTGGAGAGTGCTCGTGGCTTCTATAGATATCACAATAATCATTAGTCTGGCCCATGATATTGAACAAACCCATGAAATGGTGCTGCAACAACAAGTTGCGCAACCCCTCTTGATGGCCCTATTGTCTTAGGCATCATTGGATCACCAGAGGGCCCTTCTCCTTTCATTATTGGACATTCATTCATCGTATGACCTTCTGTATAGCAGTCAGAACACCATACTTGCGGTCGGCTTGTTCTAGGAAGGGTCAACTCTTGGATATTTTCAGTTAATGTAGAGATTTGACCTTGCAGTTGTGGAATATTGACATCTGCAGGTGGTCTCATAATCCTCATGCTTCTTGGATAGTGTATCATATCCTCAATTTTCATGTCTTGCTCTAGTGCTTCTCCTAGAGAGTTTATTCTCTAATGAGTCAAAGGGATGCGGGTCAAAGGTAATAACCCCTGAATAAACCATTATCTCTGATGATATTCATGAATAGGGTTATCCAACATCTCTACTACATCTTTAAATATTTCATTGTACTCCCATGAAGACTCTCATCTCTCTAATTTATTTCCCGCAACCTAGAAAGGGCTTGTTTCTCTGACCATGGCAACCAAAATTTTGCAATAAACCCATGGCTTGCTTGAACCAAAGTGAAATCTTTCCCTTAAAGAAATGACTCAATGGTCTTCATGTACCATTTGAGAGATTCACCCCTCAAAGTAGTTTGAAACTAAACTAATGTGTTCACTTCTAGAGTTCCTCGTTGATCAGGGGATCAAATTTTGCTCAAACATTCAAAGTGCTCGGAATCACTTCAAATCAAACGAGAGCGTAGACCTCATCATTACGAACCCAACGCAACTCGTTTGGGTTCAAACGAACATCGGGAGCGAGAGATATCACGTTATGTTCAAAATGGCAAACATGAAAAAAAAGGGATGTTGACTGTACAGTCCGTACAGACGATGACGTGGTAGGCCATACGACACATGGCAGGCAGTTATTGGACAGTTGGCATGTGACATGGTTTTTTGGCAGCTAATGGGATGGCGAAACGTGGACTAATCAATGGCCGCCACATGTCACTTGTTTATTGGTTAAAATCTTTGCACTTGGTAGGAGTCGACCCCGTGACCTTCGGGGCAGGGTAAATCTTTGGGAAAGGCCACCCAACCGACACGCCCACACATGTTACTTAATATATAAATGTGTTGTAATATATTTAACATTGTATAAATGTGTGTTGGGGCGTGAACCGGGCTGGGGCTAAGCCCCGACCCGTGGTTATATATTGTATTGCATACGACCAGTGCTACGGCGGTTAGACCCACCGTAACATGTTATAATCGTTTGAATGTGCGTGGTTTGATATGACATGTGACCAACGTGTATGCGCGCGGGTTTAAACCTTACGGTTATGTCAATGGTTTTAAACTTAAGCCATGTTGTGTAATAGTGCGTGGTCATGTGGTGACCATGTGCCCACGGGCCTTGGTAGTTAAGGTCAGCGCGTAACCGTTCGACAGTTTGGACCGGTTGTGCGGTTGCGCCCGGTGCCAATTTTTTACGCTTTAAAATGTGTGTGGGCTAGGTTGAGCCAAGGGAGGTGTGTTTTGTAGATGCAGAGACAACAAGCTTGAAGGGGGGACTTCCAGGAAGCCTATCTACTTCAATTTTTGGGCAAACGAGGTGCCGAAAAAGCCCAGCTAGGGGTTTTTGGATGTTCTGAAGCCATTGGAGCAGTCTATTTGGAATTTTGAGCATTGTAAAGCATAGTTTTGAGCATTTTTAGCAAATAATACAAATGATCCATTGGAAGCTGGACCAGAAGATGTAGCCCAAGAGAGGGGTGAACTCCTTTATCATTTGTTGTGTTATGTGTTTTCTGTTCATTGATTATGTTGTTGTTTATATGCATCTTGAATGAGTAAATCCTATTAAAGTTGTGTTTCAAAGTTGATCCATTTGCATTTTAACACATAAATTTTACTTGCAAATATATTCAAGAATACAAGTCTTCTTCATTTTTAGATCAAGTTGGTATCAGAGCATAGGTTTTTGA